>JABASD010003641.1:0-18973 GCA_019776165.1 Pogonognathellus flavescens | reverse complement strand
CAAACTAAACCAACTGAGAAATTTATAGAACTTATCAAGTTTATGAAGGGTCTATAAGTTTGATAAGTTTCATCAGCCGTTCGAGGGCGCAAACTGCCTAATCCATTAGGTGTAAGGTGGTGTATGTATTTAATGAAATAATCAATAATTGAATCAAACTAAAATTCAAACTTTTACAATTTCAGGGATTACGTTTTAAAAGCCTTACAAATGAACCATAAAATTGCTGACTCGCCCGTAAGCATTAGATGGAAAGTTGATGTTTCTCGTGAAGAATGTACGTAATAACTGTTATATATAATTTTTAAATATTTTATTTAAATATTTCTTTGCATTCATTTTGAACCAAATGTGGAGTAGAGATACGATCCACGGTATTGCGATCATCACTTCACCAGATTTAATTTAATTTTGTATGTATGTTATACTAACAGGGTTGACTTTGACGTTAAAAACTTCGGAGCAATCAAAAGCTACAACTGCGGACAAATTGTTTGATGAATCGTTTCGTGCACAACATGAAGAGTTCGTGTATCGCTTTAAGTCACTTTCTCTGGATATGCAATTGGAACATTTTATTCGTGGAATGAAGCTTAAGTCGGATGAAGTTACTTCACGACAACAGTTACTAGTACAGTTAAAAGGTATTCTGAACAAGGACTTCCCAGATTGTGTTTTGTACGCACATGGTTCTACTGTTTTGGGAATCGGAGAATCCACATCTGTTCTGGATGTGTACTTAGACTGTTTAGGTAAAACCGGAAACTTTTAAAAATGGGATTTGTTTAAATGTAATTGTATTTGCAGTTGCACATTTATCAGTGTATTATATAGTTGAATGTATGACTACTACTGTTTACTGTATATTCCATACTTATCTACTTTTTCATTTGGCAGGTACTACTTTGCCCGAAGGAACTCCATTAAAGAGGGATATGCTTCCACTTCCATCCAAACATGAAATTGCGGAACAAATAATTCAACGGCTCAGCATACTAAATCACTCAGAAAACTTTTGTTACGATATGGTAGCAGTTTCCAGTGTTAAAGAACCAAAAATTTCTTTTACACATAGAAAAACTGGCGTGAAATGTAAATTTACGTTGGAAAATCTGATGCCAGTTAAGACTACCAACGTTATCCGGTTTTTAATGAAACTTGACCCCAGAATAGAACCATTAATGGTATTAATTCGTTACTGGGCAAGTTTTCACATGCTTACGGGTGATAACCTATTGAGCAATTACTCGTTAAATCTCCTCATCATCGTATTTCTAGTTCGACAAAAAATAATTCCTTCTGTAGCCACCCTGCAATGTTTAAGTGATCGTACAACTGAAGTTTGTGGGTGGGATACTTCGTATTGCTCTAACCGACAAAAAGTTGCTGAATTTATGCATTCCCGTAATGGTCCTCAAGAATATGAAAAACACTGCATCACTGAAGCACCTACAGCCAAAGCCATACTGATTTTATTTAGTCATTTTTGCAAACTGTTTGCTCGAATGGATTTCGAGTTAAACGTGATGTGTCCATTTGTCGGTGACTGCTTACCAAAAAGATTTTTCATTCCTGGAAATGAACCTGGATTACCGGATTCTATGGATGGATACAAGAATTGGGCTTCATTAAGAAGACCTGAGGCTAGATTTAACATTAATTCAGCCATTTGCATTCAGGTATTACACAATATTTTTTGTATTTTAATTTTTGGCTTATCATGCAAGATGACATTAAATAATTAAAACCGACATGTTATTTTTAAATTACGACTCGTCATTATTCATTGTTTATGTTATTTCAGGATCCGTTTCAGTTGAGTTCAAATGTAGCAGAAGGATGCTCTCAAGGTTCTGTATGGAAATTTCAGCTACGTTGTTCGGATACAGAAGAAAATCTGCAAAATGTCTTAAACCATCATTCACCTCGCCTTATGAATATATTTACAAATCATTCGATATATAAAAGTCGAACTACATGCCACGATCAAGACACAAATTATTCATCTATGAATAACTCAGAAGGAGATTCATTCCACAATTTTGTTTGTCCTAATGTTAAACAGTTATACCAGCCAATACACAAAAGTGATCATAATTTAAAAGCCCCTTCTGTAGACAGGGACCCTGAATTGACATTTAAATATTCTCGACAAAGTCGTAATGATACTAACACAAATGTACCTAAAAGTTCAAGCCTTTTTGACTCACACTACAATACTAGCGATGAATTTCCAAAACGGGGAAAGAAAGACATGGTTGACGATTATTTGTATGAAGACATTGCTGTGAAACGCAGGAAAGTGATAAGTATTGCGGAGGAGGCATTTTTAAGAAGAAGAGAGACGAGGAAAGAGAAAATTAGACATGTTCACGAATATCACAAAAGTCTTCATAATCAGTGGGAAAATAATCCAAATGTACCAAACTATTACCTCGATCGCCACCCTGCCTTCAACCAGGACATGAATAACACATCACATTCACAATTCATCAATTCGAACGAAACTAAATCACCTCTTATTGGAAAACCCGTTTGCTTCAAAATTAAACCATCAACGACCCAAAAGGAGACAAGCAATAAATATGGAAGTGACTACATGTAGGTAACTTATAATCCAACTTCTAATCACTTGTTAAAGTAATTTTTAATATTTATTTATTTCCACCGATTTCCGATGAATACTCATACTCATAAATTGTATAATCAAAATATTTTAATATTTGTTACAATAACTATATTGTAAAGCCTAACAATGTACAAGTATACCAAAAACCGAACAAAATAATAGTCTGCAACACTATAAATCAATTAAGCGCTTAATTTAATACAACTATACAAATATTTTACTAGTTAAACATTGTAGGCTTGCTGTTGTTGAGTGGTTAAAAAGTTTGCTATTGCTGTATGCAATGCAATGAACCTTTTCGTAATCTTACTAACTAGCTTGTTGCAATTTTAATTCTGTGTTCGTAAGCTTTCAGTCACTTTGTCAATTAATTATATATTTTATAAGACATTCTCAGTTTGTTATTTATTTAAATATTACCCGTCCGTGTCATTCTGTTACGTTATAGACAAATAAAATTAACTTTTGTAAACTTTTAAACGTGAAATCTCAAACCAACCATTTACATACAATTATTTAATTCGATACGAATAATTAATAATATCTCTATTCATATCATTTGTTGCAAGTAATATTTATGTGATCTGTAGTTATGATATGCATTTCGTTTATTAAGTCTTGGATTATTTACCCATAATTGAGTTTTCAACTGATCAGTTACTATGTAGTATGTAGTAAATGTAGTTAGTAAATATTTTAGGATGTAAGATAATTTCATTTAGTTAGAATGATGTACAAATAAATAGCTCCTCTGCATACTAACAGGTTGCGAGTGTGTGCGACTATCCTGCTAATGCTAAAGACATTTTAACTTTGTTTTACATAGATAATATCATTTAGATGTCTTATCTTATCTTATTTTATAATATCTTCATGATTTTGTACACGAAAACATGAATTGAAGGAATGAGTATTATATTATAAGCATCACTATAACTGTAAGACTGTAACTGTAAGAGTTTCCTTGCATTTCTGAACTGATTGTGTACATAATTTATGCATACAGTAGATGTAGATATACAAGATCTAATGCAACCAAGTTTTCAGTTTCATTCAACGATTCAACTCACTTATTAGCAGGAGCGGCAATATTAAGCGTGTATACTTCTTGTGTATATAGTTATTCTAAGAATTTTTACATAAATACGTTCCAAACTCCGATATTAGTTTAACCGTAAACATCTAAACGTCTGTTATTAAAGGACGTTTGTACTAAGTGACTTCATTTATAAGCTTCATTTTCACTCTCATTAACTTACATCACAATCACATAATCACAAACACAAAGCTGGCTTATACACACATTCACACACACACACACACGTGTTAAACGACTACACCATAAAACATCTGAAGACTTACACTGTATGTAATTCGTTTCAGCCGCAGCGGTAATAAGTGGTAAGAAAAATAGTCAAAACTAAACATCTATCATACTTAAGTAGATGAGATTCTTTCCTTATTTAGATCGTATTATGCAATCTGTACGTTTATTATTGCTTTGCTTACATAAAGTTTCATTTAATGTTTACATTTTTTTTCATTCTGTTTATATAGGTGTGAAATGAATATCGTAAACTGCAAGTGAGACTTGAGATTATGAATTTTTGTATAACCCGAAAATTCGTCAAAGTGTGAAAGCCACAACTTCTGCCCATAAAACTGCAAATACGCACACAAAAATGTTTATCCTTTGTGAATATTGCGAGTTTCGCTGTGTTTGCTATGATGACTGGATGGAACATTTGGTTGGTTTTGGTTTGAGATTATCATTTTTTATATCTATACCTATGCACGATGATACATAATAATTGCTTTTAAAGACAAACTATACAGTTTTGTTCAATTGTACAGGTTTTCCCAAATTGTTGTAATATTTTGTTTTTTCTACAGCTAAGTAAAGACCATCAAAATATCATCAATGAGTTCATAGAAAACTGGTCGTCTGATTTGAACGAGAGGTCTGTCATCATAACAATCAATGAGACAACGAAACCTGAACGCCAGGACATTTGCTGGTACTTCGCTAACTATGGGTTGGTGTGTGACCTTTTCTTTGAACCCAGTTTGGAATTTTGTGTAGTGCAACTGGACAAACGGTAATTTGATGTTATAAATGGCCTAAATATTAAATGCAGATACGTTCTTTTAAATGAGCTTCATTCTGTATATTGATTGATTCAAATATTTCTGTTTTTCCAGAGATTACGTGCAACATGCATTGACGATTGAGCATGACATCGGTGGTGTAGCTCTTTCTCTGAAATGTAAAGCAGACTTATCGGAAGCTGAATGTAAATTCATTTGAATCTAGTTCGTTATCAATATTCATATAGATTTGTTGTAGAGATACCAGACCTAAATTAAAGCTAATTTGACCTTTGTGTTAACAGGGATCGTTTTGAATTCCATGGTAAGACGCAAAGACGACCAAGAACAAAAGCTTCCAGAAGAAATATTTGAAAATAATCATGCAAAATTGATAGAAACTCTAGGAACACTTCCTATCGATTCTCAAGTGGAACATTTTGGCAAAGAAATTAAAATGAAGCCCATTGAAATTGAAATTCGGAAAAAATTGTTAGAAGATTTGTCGATATTATTTAAAACCGAATTTCCTGACTGCATTTTATGCCCGTACGGATCATTTGTGACCGGTTTAGCAAACAATACATCAGTTTTGGATGTTTATTTTGACAAGTCCGGTAAATATACATCACGTCATATTATTCATAACCACAAAGCTATTTTACTGTTAAATTTTACAGTATAAATAATTTTAATCAAATTGTTTGCAGGACAATCTTTACGAATTGGAAAATCGTCGGATAAAATGATAACACCTGAAAAGGATGCAATGAATGAATTCCAAACTTTTATGGAACGGATAAATAAGATTGAGAAATTTTGCTATGATATTACTTTAATGAATGATAGTTTAACATTTGTTCACAAGAACACTGGAGCTCAATGTAATTTTTCTTGTGAAAGTTTTCTTCCTGTACAAACATCGAAAATGATAACATTTTTGCTAAAATTGGACCCTAGACTGCCAAATTTGTTTCTATTTCTAAAGTATTGGAGTACATATCATAAGTTGACTGGACCCAAGTTGATTACAAGTTACTCACTCAATTTGTTAATAATTGTTTTTCTTTCAAAGAAAAAAATTATCCCGTCCGTATCAGTTCTTCAATCCATAAGTAATACAATTGTACAAGTAGGCGGATGGGATACCTCATTCTGTGATGATGTTTCGAAAGTTACAACTTTGATGTCCTTTATCGGATCAAGTTATGAATCGGATTCTAAAGCAGGAAATCCTACGGCACACTCCACTCTGCAATTGGCTGTAGAATTTTTCAAAATGTATGCTAACACCGACTTCCAAACTCAAGTCGTATGTCCTGCAATCGGCGACTTTTTACCTAAAACCGCTTTTGACTCTTCTCAGGAAGCAAATCTCCCAAAATCACTTGACGCGTACAAAAATTGGGTTTCTGTACGAAAAAGCAACGCAAGATTTGATGCAACCAGCGTACTCTGTGTTCAAGATCCATTCAATTTGAGCTGTAACGTATCTTCTCAAACTCCACAATCAACAATATGGAAGTTTCAATTTCTTTGTGCAGAAGCTTCCAATGGTTTGCAGTCACTTTTGAATTCTGAAAATCCAAAATTGATGACCTTCTTTCAGCCTTTACCATCATCAACTGAAGATTTGATCATAAGACCAAAACAAAGCATCTCAAATAACTAAATCGACAATGACTTCAAAAATTGAACAATCAAATGGCTTACCCAACAATGGATTACAAACAAATATTGAAGATTTTAATTTTAATACTGGAGTTAACAGCACAGTGGACACTCCGCAGTTTCAGAAAGATGGTACCCTGGATCCTTTACTACAAGCAGTATTAATTAATGCTGGCGTTTTACCCCGATTTTGGCCAACATCATCCACTGTGCAACAGACGCTTTCTCTCCAGCAATCACAAATTTTCAGTCAGTTCCAACCATGCAATTCTAATCCTAACGACATGTTTTTGAATTCTCAGCAACTGTTTAATCCATTCCTTAATCAATCTCCAAACCCGGTTGTGTCTCAATCTCCTGGCCTTGAAACTGCTACTACATTTCCCATAATTCCAATTCCCAACCAAGGGACTCTAGATGCACTTTCCCCTCAACCAGTTCCACCACCACTTTTTCAAGATATTGTAAATTCTATTCCAAACCCATTTTTGCCTAATTTCTCAGATACCGTTCCATTATTTCAAGTTCCAGACGCTGCTACTTCCCCTCTTCCTAATCAAGTTACTGCACAAGCAGAAAATGTAAATGAAATGGAGATTTCCAGACTGATGAGTCAACAAATGAATAATATTATAGCAAAATCTATTATAGGTTCCAGCAGTTCCTTTGAAGAATCGAATCATCAGCATAATACAAATGGGGTGACCAATGTAACTATTTCAAATAGTACTCTATCACCGTCTTACAATCACAAAGATCCTGGAACATCACCAAAAAACCGGGAAGGTGTGCATAAAATGGCTGATGCGTTTCATCAGGCCAATAATTTTGTGAATTGTAATCCGTTTTTTAATAATAGTGCGCCTCGTAATTTGGTCTCTGATGGTTTTGTACCTCATCGTCCTCAATTGTTTCCGATAGCAAACTCTTCCATGAATTTCCGATACCCTCCCGCATATTTTCAACAAAGAATTAGACGAGATCCTGGCCCACCCCGTGATTCTCCGAGTCCGAGACCAATTATTCCTATAACAGTGTCTAAACCTATTAGCAATTACAACTACGGGTCCTTCGAAAAAATTGTGAATTTTCCACCTGATGATACATTTGTAGATATTTTTGACGGATATTTTGGAAATTTAATATCAAAAGAATGTACCACAATTCGTTTGAAAGTTTTGTGGTGTTCGTTTTTGAAAGACTTTTTTACCGATGTTTGGACTCAGAGTTTCAACTTTGATTCAGTAGAAACGGGTTATGTATCAATTCCCTCAAAACTGGAAAAACCAACGCCTACGGAGATTATGGTGTATATTGATAAGGATTCAACGACTGAAATTAAAGAAGAAAATGATCCACAAGGTGCCAAAAGGATCAAACTGGAAGAAGATGTAGATATGGCTCCACCAGGAACTTCAGATGATGATGTAAAGAATTCATCTGGTACTAAATATAAATTCACTGCAAAACTTAATCCTTTGAAGCAACGTTTCTTTGACTTGAAAATGAATTTAGTTGACCATAAAGCATTCATTTGTACAGCAAATAATAATTTTTCTGACGCAAGAAAGAAAATTCGCTCTTTAGCTTTGCTGGACACAGAATTGCTGTCAACATATCCAAACCCGTTAGAGTTTGAAGCAGAAGTTACAAGAAGGGTAGAAGCCCAGAATGATCCACTTTTGTACACTTGTAAATTCGGTGTTAAAATTTGGATAAATGTATCGGAAAACGGCGAAGGTGTGGAGTTAAGTTTAAGAGAAATTAAAGAAGACAATAGTCGAAATCTGTGGATCAATAATATTTCAGATCATATATTTTCCGTACTCAGAGATACTGTTCCAAAGTATCAGTTATTTCGATTGAAAAAATGGTTGCAGCACTAAAAAACATAAAAATGCAATATAACTTCCAAACTAACCTTTCTGACATTCTGTAGGCATAAAGAAATCGTAAAAAGAGTATAATAGTGCAATAAAAGGGAGTATTTACATTTACGCGTGTGCTCCCTCCAGATTTTGAGAAAAAGGGTTATTTTGCATCAGAAAAGTCCTTTTGTGTCCTCAAGATCGCTGGTGACCCCTCCGGATTTCAATTCTAAATACGCTCTTGCGTGCAATACTAAATACTACACTAATAATAGATTATCCTGTTTTAAATCTATAAAGTTAATAGTTGAATTATATTTTTTAGTAGTTCATTACTTAGTAATTATTAGTCAATTATAAATTAACAATAGTATTTAAGTGAGAAATTAAGTGCAGAAGTATAGTATATTACTGAATAATTGATTGAGACTGAATAGTAATTAATGTCACTGAAACTTTGACTTTTCAAAACATGAAAAGTTAGCAAGCTTCTAACACCGAGCTTGCTATCGTAAAGCTAATAACAATAAATAATTTAGTCAGCCCAAACAGTATAAAACTACTATCAATAAGCAAAATTAATTGTTAAATTAATTATTGTTAGCACCTGATCTGTAGTATTACATAGTATAGTTATATTTATGGAATATTGCGTCTACTCTACTTATAATTATTTTTGAATTTTTTACCTTCTTACTGCTAATATTATTCGCTAGTTACTTATTACCGGATGTCAACTTTGTTACTAATTGAACCATTCATTAATTAATAACGTCAGCCTCTTATGATTATTGATATAATTATGTTTAAAAATGTATTAAAAATCTTCTGAGATAAAAAGGGAATTTTCTATGTATGTATTATTAATTTACATAAGTATAGTTTAATATATCTATGTTTAAATAGAGTTTCATGGTACTTTCTGTAAACAAAGGGTCAAAAATCATCATATTTAATCAGTATTACGATTACGATAATTTCTAAAATAATATTTTATATTTTGTTGGTCAAAAGTCAGTAAGTAACTTACTACCTAATTCATACCTACCATTATTATACTGTATACTTACGGTACTTGTACCATAAGTCGATTTTTGTATTTTATGACATGACAATGAAACATGAACTTAAGTAAATAAACATGTACAAGAATTTCCTTAAATACAGCATACATATTTCATTAAAGTTTGGAATGATCCTAAACCCCATCTCATAATCATCTAATCAGATAAATTCTATACCTTACAATACCAATTTACACTGTCTCACTCTGTACAAATTACAAATTAATTAGGAATTAAACACGTAGTCTTTTTGTATATAGTGAGAACAGTTTTAAAGACAGACTGGAATGATTAAATGTAGAAATAACTAATTATAAAAGTTTAAAAAATTGAAATTGTGTAGATTAAAAATAGAAAAAGTAGCAAAAGAATTGTGTGGCCCGTGAGGGGATCGAACCCGCGACCTTCGCGTTATTAGCACGACGCTCTAACCAACTGAGCTAACGGGCCAGCGATGAGAGCACCTTCAATTTAGGCAACCTAAGATTCTCATCTCATATTCTCAAACCTATACGTTTCAAGTTAAAGGGGTATTGTAAGATCAATTATATAAATGCAATGTATATTTTGCAGTTTGCAGATATATTATTATGAAGTGTGAAGAGTGAACAATTCCAATGCAATTACTTTGAACTTTGGAAGTTGCAAAATATTGGCAAATATGATATATCCGTGGTGTTCGTGTTAAAGTTACTGAATGGACAAGATAGATTGTACTATTTGTACTTACAAGCTCTGCTAAACCAGAGGTTGTAAGTTGGTTAGGTTAGGTTAGGTTAGGTTAGGTTAGGTTAGAGCTTGTATAAGTACTAAGTACAATCAAAGTATTGAAAGTATCTGCTTGGAACTATCTATGGTCAAGATAGACTTTTGGGGAATTCTAGGTTCTGTTTGTTGTATACGGTATTGATTGAATTGAGACTCTTCTCTGACAGCAGTGAGACAAAATGAGACAACTGAGGATTTTATGCAAAAAGTTTTCTGCAAAACTGATTTTACATTGAATTGAGAAACATGAGACACTGGATGAAATTATCCAATTTAATTACGCGAAGAAAATGATTGTGAATGTGAATATATTATCTGCATCATCCGTATGCATTGCAAATAATTGTGAACATTTGAAAAATGAGACTTTCTCAAACTCAAGAGCAATGAACATTTTTTATTTTACATATACTATGCAATGCATTGAAAAATGTCATAAAGTTTTACCTAGATAATTTGTAATAATTATAGCAGCATAATTATAATTATAACTATTTATACCCAGAGAGATGTCAATGTATTTTCAATATATTTAGCTACCTATTCATAAACAAACAAACATACCTATTCTATAACATTCTCTGTTTATGCCACTATGTATTATAATTATTGTCAATATGTAATTGTATTAAATTTGTGCTGTGTTGTTATATGACACTTGTCACTTTACTGAATTCAAATTATTGGGTCTAATTCTCATTTTTCTTCTTAAACCTGATATTGTACAAATAATATTACTCACCCGATCCACTAAAATATAATACATATGTCTATAGAAGGTGCTAGTACTGTAATACGCAGAACTGTTAATAATTAAAGTGATATACAGTTCGTAATTAATGAGTAATTACTTGCATAGGAAGTTTAATTAGTTCGACCCAGTTCATTGGTTGATTACTTAGGTGGTCCCAAATCCCAGTCCATCACGCTCTAATTGTTGAGTTATATATATAGAAGTTCTATACGTGGCTTACCTATCCCGAATCTCATTTATTAGTAATATACGCTTTATAATTATATGAATTAGAATTCGCACACAAAATATATGTACTGTTTAATGTGGTATATTAAATAGCAATTAAACGTATTACTGCTACATATCTGTTTCTTTGTGTAACATATTAGAATAGAAGCTAGTCCTCCCTTTGTCACTGAAATTGGCGTGTCTCATGAGATGAATACATTATGAATGCTACATGCATATTCATTAAACTTAACATTTCTCTGACATTTCATTTCATTGCATTACTAAAAAGAGGTAACCTTTCGACACGGCTAAATGGGCTGCTATATGGGTTCGTATTCTTCGTAGTAACTTTTGTTAACACGACTATGACTGTACTGGTTCACTGCACACAGACAACTTTTGGCATAGTATACACTCAAGGACATATATAATTCAATATATAAAGCGTGTATGTCCTAATATTGTGAGTCAGGAAGAGTGACGATGTAATATTAACCATGACGTTTTTTAAGTCCCCGAACTCGTACAACTTTATCCGAATTCATGTGCCTACGTCACCGGTTGCTTGTACTTGTGCATTAGAGCTTGATGCCTCTTTCTCCGGCATTTACGAATTATTTCCGGAAAAGGCTATTCGCTACTGCTGTTGTGAGTGCTGTTTTTCGCTGCGCTATAATACGATGTAGTTTTATCCCGCATTAGTTCTACACACGAAACGATATTTGTATTTTAGTCATTAACATGCAAGCTCTAGCAAGCACAATTCAATACAAACATAATGAGAATTTTAGTGGTTAGTTTAGTAGACTGACTTGTTGGACAATAATTTGGTTAATACCCTGGAATATTTACATTCTCTACATTGCTAACATTCTCCAATCAATAACTATTCGTTCACCATTCTTCGGTATCCTTCAACATCGTCAATATAATGTAGTTGTGTAGTGGTAGGGCCTAGGGGCAACGTAGATATATAGCATAGCTCACAGTGTACGCGTAACGTAACGTGTGCTCCAAATCCAAGTAGACTTGACATGCACGCAACCAAGCAATAAGTCAGGAAAGGTTAGTTAGAAAATGAACAACAGCAAAAGTATATAGATTTTAATAATTGAGTAAGTAGGTAGGTACTACACTGTCGTTGCCCACACTAAACTATACAGTACAATATTATTATCGTCATACAACGAAGCAATTTTCTAGAACTTAGCAATAAAAAACGCAATCTTGTCTTAAGCAGACAGTCTTGTGTATAAAAATACTTTCCTTCTTGTGGAGAAAATACCGCAGTTTAGGCTGGGCTTCTCTTCTCAGGGAGGAAGAAATTCCAGGCGACAGAAAGAATTCATCTCATCTTACTACCAACTCTCTAAGCGAAATAGAATTTTCTTTTTATATAAGCTCGGACGCTCGTTACACCACGGCTACATGAAATTACATCATCCATGTAGCTACTACAGATTAAAGATCACATACGATATGGTTATATGGATTGTAGACTAAATTCTAAATATACCCTGCTATATCACCATTATTATCCGGAGAGTTGTGAAAAAGTGTTCTGCTGTCGAGTACACAATAAAGCGAGATTAATAATAAATTGATAGAACTCAAGAGGTTATACGATACAGAACTACTATACGTACTTGGTACTGCATACTGAATTGAATTACATCTACCTGTTAGACCTGAGAAACCAACAGGTAACAAAGGTAGGTAATCTTATAAATAGAAAGTACTTAATCCTTTTCCGCATGTCAATTTAATCCGTTCCAGAAAAGTAGAAATGCCATTTTTGTCCTTAGCAGAATTCCTGCGTTATTTGACGTACGGACTCCGTATCAAGTTTTGGCACTTCTATCTTTTGGATAGTTGTATCATGTGAAATCGATTATGGTAATTTACGTAAATATTTATAACGAAGAAATTACTCTGCAGTAATTTTACTGCATTGCAACTGCAACAAATTTTTTGTAAGCCAAGAAGACAAGATCAATAATACTTCAAAAATGTATTTGAAAGAGCAAGTAGGATTTTCTATTTCTGTCATACAAAAATTGTAACCTGGCGAGAGCCGACCGTTTACACTCAAGGGAAAGGGGCAAATTGGTTCTTGGCTGAATTATTAGTAATTTAAGGGTGTGAATAAAGTATGTGTTGAGATTATATAGAAATCGCAGAAATCCGAAAAATTTCCTGATTTCCACAAAATTCGAATAATTTGGCTGATCAATCAGGAAGAATTTTATCTGTTTTCAACAGTTTCAATATCAAAGAAATATACAGTAGTACTGTGACAGTACACTATATTGAAGACACAAAATATTCTTACTTTTCAGAAAATAATTTTGGCACTACAGAAAGAGATGCTATAAAATATTAGTTAGGTACATACAAGGTCTATAATTGCAATTTAATTTGGGGATCACAAGAAAAATGTAATAGATAGCTCAAGGCCTTTTCTCTGAAATTTCCTAAAATATCTAGCGTACGTTCGGAGATTATTAGGGGGATGCCCTGTGACCCTTCTAAATACGTTCTTGCCTATAGATGCGTTATACCTATTTATTTTCTCACTAACAAGGGATGCAATAGTTCATAGGTTCCTCTGTTAATTGGGTCCTGAAAGTCCTGATCATTAAACATTAAATTAAATGAATTGAACTGTAAACTTAAAATGTTGACATTGCAAACCTTGATTAGTCTTTCGTGGCAGTGCTTTTGGTTGATGGGTGGTTTAATAAATAAAATGAACAAATATTTTTCCCTCAGCGATAAATTCAAGTCGATATGAAGACATTAGAAATGATTTAATGATATATATTTTATAGATTTTATAGATTTTGATGGAGCTCCAGCAAATAGAAGAAGATCAGGAGAACAACGAGCCCGGCAGTCCAAAGCCTTCTGCTCCCCCACTGATTCTTATTTCTTCCCCAAGATTGGATGATGGATTCAAAGTTAATAAAAAATTAATTAAGAAACAGGATGACGCTCTTGTCACCAAAGTTGAATTGACGGTTTCAGCGCAGTAAGTGATAAATGATAATCCTTTTATTAGTTTAGTGAATGTTTTTTTTTAATTGGATTATCTTGTGATTTGTTCCGGCAAAATATTAATTTGGAACGTGTTTAGAAAAAATCCTTACAATCAGTAGAGAAATAATATATTGTAGCCATAATAATCAAGGGCGTACCAGGATTTCTCTTTAAAGGGGGCACAACCCCAAAAAAACACCTAAAAAAGGGGTTATTTGAATTGAGGCCTTCGCCGGCAAATAACCCCTTTTTTCGGAATTGGGGGTGGCATGTGCCCCCATTCCCCGAATCGGTACGTCCTTGATAATAATACTGTTTCTAGGAAGCTTACACCATATTTCACCATAATGACTTTCTTTAATTTGTAATTATTAATTTACGTCATTTGTACAAAAATACTTCTATACCTGTATTTTAGCTAATTTTATTTTCGTGTGATTTTAGAAAATAATTTTATTTCATATTATTCTGAAAATTAAATTATGTAAATATGTTTCGTTTCTCTTATACATAATTTGTGGATGTTATGTCAAAAAAATTTGCACAGGAAATTGATCTTATAACCTATAGAAGGCTAGGCATTATTGATAGGGAGGTTAGGAAAGAAACAGCCCCGAAATCCGGAAAAATGGTAGCAAAGGCTCTTTTTTTCGGTTGTGCCCACGCAGAATAGAAATGAATTTTCTGGTTTATTTATTCATTTAACTTTGTTTTACAATATAAACATTTATTGTTTCAAGACAAAAATGGAATTACTTGTCTTACTAATGCAATACAAATAATTTTTTGAAACGTACATCGAGAAATTAAATTTTTAATGGATTGTGTTAATTTATATCAGCGGATTAATTAATTTTATTTTCCTCAAGGCCGAGACAAATAATTTATTTTCCTCTTCAAATAAGAAACTTGTATATACTCTAAACTAGCTATTTGTAAAAGGTGGAACCATGTTCAGTCACATTAAAATGTGTTGGTTACATTTGTTGTGTACTCCCACCCCAATTAATAATCCTGGTTACGTGCCTGAGGCAAGTAATTTATTTTCGACAAGGCTGAAATTAATTTATTTTCCACACCGCTGGGATTAATTTATCTTCCACAAGACCGGAATTAATTTATATCCCCCATGTCTGGGATTAATTTAGTTGCCCCAAGGCCAAGGGAATTAATTTTCATTTTCATTATTGATGCGTTAATTTTATTTTTATAATTCCTAAAAATAAATAAATTTTTTGTCTTGACCTGGGGGAAAAAATTAATTCTCTTTTAGGAAAATAAATCAGTCCCATTAAATTAAATTGATGACCTTGTAATTGAGAAAAATAAATCGTCTGCTTTGGCTTTGTTTTCCACTAACTAAGGAATAATTACATTTTCTTTAGAAATTCATGCTGCTTGTACTGCATAAAGCTATGTTTAATTGTTTTTCATAGAAATCTGCTGGACAGAGATGCGTTTTCGATATCTGACCCCGTGTGCGTGGTATACATGCAAGAATGCGTTTCAAAAAAGATTAGCTGGGTTGAAGTTGGCCGTACAGAACAAATAAAAAATAACTTGAACCCAGAATGGAACACAAAATTTGTAATGGAATATCGGTTTGAAGAGCGTCAGGTATGAGAAATATCAAATGAACTCACTTCATTAAGATTAATTTTAAGACAAGATTATTGTTTAAGGAAATATGTTTACAAAATGTATTGGTAATAAATAAATAAATTTATTCTTTGCCTTGTACTCAGATTATTAAATTCGCAATTTACGACTGGGACAGTAAAGATCAATGCTTGAGTCAGCATGACTTTTTAGGGAAAACAGAATGCAGTCTTGGGGAAATTGTTGCTGCTCCAAATCACTTGGTACGATAATTCTATTAAAAATCGTTTCTTTCATTTCCATCTTATAATATTATGATGATAATGATAATTGATGTGATGTGATTTTACTGTAACTCCTCTCGCAGTTTGTTCGACAGTTACAAATTCCCCCTCCATTCATAAAGAAATCGACTATTACAATATTAGCTGAAGAACTTGGGGTGAACAAACAAATGCTCGGCATGAAAATAAATGGCCGAAATTTGGAGAAAAAAGATTTTTTCGGGAAGTCGGACCCATTTCTTCAAATTTCTAGAAAATTAGATAATGATACATTCGCTTTGGTCCATAAAACAGAAATAATTAAGAAAACGCTGAATCCCGACTGGCGCTACTTCAATCTTCGCGTCTCTACATTGACGTGTGGAGGAAATCTCGAGAGAATGTTAAGATTCCAGGTTTTTGATTGGAATCATCGTGGAAATCACAGCTTGATTGGCGAATTCGAATGCTCATATGCAGAAATAACAGAAAGTAAAAATTCAAATACAGTACATTAAAATAATCAAGAGAAAATGCTTCTAATCTATCTAACAATTTTTTTAGATTTTAATTCGAATCAATCCAGCTACGAACTTATCAACAAAGCAAAGAAAGAGAAAAAGAAGCGTTATAAAAACTCTGGTACGTTGAATATCGTTAGTATAAATGTGTACGAAGAGAAAACTTTCCTGGATTACATCCAAAATGGAGTCCAGCTTTATTTTAGTGTTGCTGTTGATTTTACGTCATCGAATGGGAATCCTGATTTAAGTACTTCACTTCACTTTAGAAAAAACTGTGAAGATAACCAATACTCTATGGCCATTAAGGCTGTCGGTAAGGCTAGGCAATCTTTTTGCTAAAACAATTTTGCAAATATTTATATGAATGATATTGGTTTGGATAAATACATAAAGCAACTAGCTTTTATGGGTAACACTAAAGGGTTCGTTTATGATGTAAAATATTTTTGCAGGTGAAATAATTCAAGATTACAACGAAGGAAAATTGTTTCCAGCCTTTGGATTTGGGGCAAAAATTCCACCTACTAATATGGTCTCTCACAATTTCCCATTGAATGGTGTGAGAGAAAATCCCTGTTGTGAAGGAGTCGACGGAATTTTGAATGCATACGTCAAAACTATCAAAGCTGGTAGGCATAACATACATATCTTGCAAATCATCATCATTTTTATACCAATCGTTTACCAGTTAATCTAATGAAATAGTGCATGATTAACAGAAAGAAAAAAGTAAAATATGTTAACATTTTTGCAGTAACTCTCCACGGGCCGACTTATTTCGCTCCAGTTATAAGACAAATTTCAAACTTTGCGAATCTGCATCAAGATGGAAGGAATTATTTTGTGTTATTGATTATTACGGATGGAATCATTACAGGTATAACAGATTAATTTTAAATCAATTATAATGCATATAAGAGATAATAAATTATTAATTTCTGCAAACTTCTTATAAAAATTAATCATGATTTAGATTTTGAGGCAACAAAGGAAGCTATTGTGAATGCTTCTATCTTACCATTGTCAATTATAATTATTGGTGTTGGCAATGAAGATTTTAAAGAAATGGAGGAGTTGGATTCAGATGGAACGCTTTTGAAGTTTCAAGACAGAAAGGCGGCTCGCGACATTGTTCAATTCGTTGGTATGTAATTAAAACAACCCCTTCATACAAAATACTTCTCCGTGCTTAAAATAATCCATAATGATATTTACTGTCTAAACGAACAGAACTGAGGAAATTCATGTCAATGAAGCATAACCCGCCTAGAATTGCTCCTCGCAGTCAGGCCAGTTTGGCAAGAAATGTTTTGATGGAGTTGCCTGGTCAAGTGGTTCATTGGATGAGATATTATGGACCGGAAAAAAACTTAACCAGCGAATTGTAAAAAAGCTGACATTTTGGCTTCAAAAAAAACTTTCCATACTACATTCAAATGTAAATATGCTACCTTTGCGTCTTTTCAATTGAGAATAACTCGTGTAAGATCAACTGTTTACGATCAATTCCATGTATCGTTGTGTATAAACATTACTCAGCGCACCCGCACATTCCGTACCTTTTGAACCAATAATTTACAAGTACAAAAGCATGAATTACCTTCAAATCAAAACAAAGCTACCTGCCAAGTGCTAAATTATAAAAGATTATCATTCGTGTATAGGTGTATGTGTACTTTGCACAAATATCTTTAAACCGAATTGATTCTCTCTCCAACGCTTCTTTCATCTCATCGTCCTAATCCTAACTATTAATATCAAAGGATTTGTGTCGCACATTGTCACATTATTGGCAACAAGTACATAATACGTTATTGTGATATTAATATTCCTCAAACATCACATCTTTATACCATTTTTACCTATCATCTTCTAATTACAATTATGTAAGCTCTTTTAGTCAGTTATAGGCTCATCTCAGCTTCGTTATCTGCTTTTGTACACACAATTTAATTAGTTGATGCAGCTTAAGCATGAATGACGCTTATACAATAATACATACGCTGATACTTGTTGTTCTGTACCTATTACACTGCAATTAATTTTATTAGACACCAAAAGTAGTTTATATCTGTATTTACATTGTAAATGGGTTGGGTGCATATTATTTAATCATGTAGTTTGAAATTAATTTCATTAGTAGTAATGTGGGAGTAATTTTACCTGTATACAATTAACACTACCTATAGCATTTACCAAATCTTATGCAGTTTTACTGATAAATTAGTTATGGAGAAAAAGATACGCCTAGTCGAACTAGTACATTACATGTGACTCTCCAAGCGACTGCAAATCTAGTTGGGTAAATTTTAAAAACGAGTTATACATCTGATAAATAACTATAAAACGTAATCTTTCGAATGACCCATCATTCGTAATTTTTGATTAGGTCTAAGTATTTTTAAAAATAGATGCAAATTTGGAAACCAAATGTAAGGTCTCAGAAAACGAAGGAGTCATTCAGCTACTACAACGTCGTATATTTTATGACTG
>JABASD010003640.1:0-18977 GCA_019776165.1 Pogonognathellus flavescens | reverse complement strand
CTAGGATCCAGTCCTCCTACCGAAACCGAGGTCAAGTACCAGCCACCCAATTGATAAACAGCTAACCCCGCATCCAGATCTACACATCTCTTTATAGGTAAATCTAGATAATATTACGCAAAAAGTTATTACTAAAAACAAGATGCTTATTAAAACATGTCTTATTGTTACACTGTCTGTTATAGAATGTTTTTCGTTTATTGGCACATACCACCATGTTCAATTTTTGCAAGACTTGTTTTCCTTCTCAACTCTATTGAACAATTAGAGTCATACGGATAATCATCCAGTACCACAGGGTTTTTGTACAGTTTTTGAAATCCTCCATCAGAACTAAACCCTGCTTTGAGAGAACTGGATGTTGCAATGAATGCAAATTCGGAGACGGGGGCGGTGTAAGATTTGTCTGCTATGCACAGAGGTCTTACATATGAAGTAAATTTAATTGGCGTTTTAAGGTGAACTAATGCCATATCGAAGGACGAATATTTCTGGTGTGAGTGCACGTGTGGTGTAATGTATTCCACCTAAGTGTAATTAGCCCCAATTAAAATATTGTGGTAAAATGTAACAAAGAATACTGACAATACTGTATCACCTTGAAGTAATGCGAATAGAAATCTGCCTCCCTGAAATCGTCAGACAAAAGTCCAACTCCAACGAGGAAATCTGATGGACGAAACGGAAACATGCCATGATTTGTTGCGATATTGTCTGTTGATGTTGATATATTCCAAAAATGACGTCCGCCTATAGCAAAATAAGATTGGAAGTCTAAATGTTATCCAAATAAAAGTCAATAGTTAATGGCATATTTTTTTCTTACTCATTATAATTGTGGATGGTCCAATAATGCTTCCTGTTTTCCAATACTCCCAAGTGCAACTTTCTGCATTTTTCCTGAATATTACTGCCATCCAAGGAACTTGTGCCCTTAGATCACCCACTATGTCGTTATCAGTTGTGCCACATTCTGTTTTGCAGTAAAACATAAATTTAAATAGGTACAAGTTAAACCAAAATAGTAGCAAACAAATTTTTGCAAACTTTATTGCTCTTGATTCGCAAATAATTCATTAATAATAAATTTATGATTTTGATTATAAAATTTTATGATTTCTTACTAGAAACATTTACATCGGAGTAACAAAAGTTGGAAGTATGTAAAATAACGACACATAATAATATGAAATATTTTATTTCCATACTCTGCTAGTATTAAGATTTACTTTATTAAAAAACAGGATATAGACTAGGTATGATATTTAATGCGGATTGCAAGTATATGCAACCAAATAAAAGCTTTAGGAAATCCAAGATGACTATATAAGCTATATCCACCACGTAATTACTTTAGTCTGAAAATATAATGAGAATTTAAATATCGTGTCATACTAATGGATTTACAATTGCATCCTGCTACCGTAATCAGTACATTAATTAGGTAAAGGTGGGTCAAACAGAGGACACACATATAGCATTAATACATTACCCAATTACGCAGAACTCATCAATTACATCTGGGGGCAATCATTAAAAACCATCAAGTGCATATGCAACCACTGTCGGAGCGAAAAAATTAAAGCCAGGGACTGCGAAATCCCCAGTTTAAAAAAGTTAAACATTTACTGAAAATTCATGACACTAAAAAATAATCTATAACATTTTTAACTGTATTTGTTGGTTAACAGTTAGTTGTTAGTTAACAGCGATTGGCGGATTGGCCATATGTTGCCTTCCAGACATTTGATGCTTTATAAAATTAGCTGTGACGTAGAACACTATTATAAAATTGATTGCATAGTTTTTTAATTATTAATGGTACAAGGTGATCTAATAGCTAACTTACTCCAAAAGACGAATTATTGCATGACAAATTAAGAGACACAATGATAATGTATCATTCGAAAGGCTATTTCCTGTTCACCTTAAGTGAAACCAAGGAGATTAATTATAGAAGCTTTAAAAATAATTGGCACTACATACAGTGACATTGAATGTGAATTAACGAAACCCTCAAATCCTATTTTGTCCGTAATTATTATGTAGAATGTCGTGAGCAACCAGAGGCTCTAATGATTAGGAGGTGGCAGTATAACAAACTTGCCTCAGAAAAACTGCTATCTGAAAATAGAGACTCTCATAAACGAAAATCCGTGGCTATTAAGATAAAAACGGGAACTATAAACTTAGCTTCTTTTACAGTTACCAAAGAGATAGTAGTTGCATCTTATTTTATTAGAGTTATGAGTTACAATAATTTATTGTATTATTATTTCATTTATGCAACTTCGAATATTATTCAAGTTAGGTGGAATTTTACGCACTCTTATTAGATTGTTTGAAGGAAGACTGAGGAAGAATCTGAAGATTAAGTACAATAAATAACCAAAATAGCTTATTTTCTGTAGACTGTGCTTTTTATTTCACTTATTGCAATGGCAAAATCTGGCAGACGAAGAAAAGGGAGTCCAATGGCGGTGGACAAAGCAGGAATAAAGAAAAAGAAGGAGAAAAAGGGAGTGAGTAGAGTGGATATTATTCCAGTTGCAGCGGTTGAAGACCAGTTGAAGGCTGACGTGAGAGGGTCAGATAATAAGTCGATCGAATCAGAGACAAAGGATGAAAAACCAAAGAAAGGTCGAAAATCAAAGGACACGGATCGAACTGGGTACAAGTCCGAAGCAGCTTTTTCGGGTAATTCTAATCTCAACTTGCTGGATACTCATAAACTGAAACGTAACAAGAAACAAACTAAGAAATCACAACCGGACAGAGCTCTACTCAAAAAGAAAACTCCTCTGGAGATCGCAATGGATGAGGAAGACCTGGATCAAAAAGATCGTGACCTAATTGACCGGGCAAAAACTTGTTACGAAGAAGCGAATTCAATTTGGGAAACAGCGTGGGCAATAATAAGTCAAAGATTTTACGAGAAAAATGCGTCAAGCTTCATTGCGCTTGAATTACGTGACACTTGGCTTCATCTGGCAGAACAACAATGGATGGATGAAGACTTTCGTTACGGATCTTATCTCCCTGCAACAGCTCTGCTTAGTGATACTCCTCCTCTTCCATTAGTTTTCGATTCCTGGTCTAGAGGTAATTAACATGATTATATAGTTTCGAGTCCATCTTTAAGTTTATTTATCATTGTGTAATAACAGTATTAATCATAATTATATTTTATGCAAATAATATTTTATTATCAAGAATGATATATTGTGGTTATAGGTGCAATTGAAGTTCTCCCGTCAATGAAAAGAGAATCGGTACTTGATCCATTTCTTCGTGATAACTCCAATTTTTTGTCAACATCTGTATCCGATGTTCTTATGGGAAATGATGATGCCGAACAAACAGAAGAAAACAAAAATTATGTCCGCTCGGCTCACATTCGAAGGAAAACTCTTTTCGCTTCTAATCCGCACTTGTCCTTGACAAAGCTCGGCAAAAGAGATGTCGTTTCTAAACCTTCAACTCCACTGCATGTTACAGAGGAGAAATCATCGCAACAATTCGGGGAAGAACCAAAGCCGGCAGAGAGTAGCAAATCAGTTTCACATATTTTTGGAACCCCAGTGGACACTGACGATGAATGGCAAACAATTGTAAGTCATGAGAGACTGGAAGGTGACCGAAGTGCAGACAGTATTATTGAGGGCACTGAAGATAATTTGCATGCAAAAAGATCACTGGAACAAGGAGAGTCATCTGGGACAGCTGCTGATTACAATGCATTAATTTCAACCGGACAGAAAAAACGAGAGTCTTTAGAGGAACGCGGGGTGAACTTGCCTTCTTTGGAAGAACAAGAGAAACCCTTGGGGTCTACTCTTCAGCCAAAGACAGATTTTTCAGACGAAAAGAAGAAAAATATTAGTGACAAAGATGGTCATGATAATATTTTGTACGATCAAGGAAGTTTGAAAATAGTAATTGCCGCACGTGGATCCAAAACAGCATTGAAAACCATAGAACCATCAACAGGTGTGGAAATGAAGCCATCACCTGGAAAACCCTCGGAAGATCATGGTGCTCATGACTACCATGAGCAGCATTCTCGTGGATCTCTTTCCTCAAGTGAAGTAAAAGATTTTTACCGACACAATAAAAGCTTTCATCCGGGTTCTCGTGTTACCAGCAAGAAGTACTCCCCCGAAGTGAAACAGGAATTGGTGCCTATATTGCAGAGAAAATCACTACCGCATTCTGGATATGAAAATGAAAATGATGAAGTAAAGAATCACCCATTAAGCCTTCATCGTTCTCAAAAAGTTGCTTTATTCAACAAAGATATACCGGATAGGCAAGAAATGACAAACGATGAACATGAAATTGGAGAACATCCTCCTGCACAAGTTTTACACAAAAAGAATACTCTTACTTCACATCCTAAATATGATTCAGGACTAGTTTCCTCAATGTCCATCAAAAGAATAGCTCAGGAGTCTCAGGAGCGAATTGCTTCCTCCCTCTGGACGCCATCATCTGCAGGTTTGACAGAGCTTGAGAGATATGCTGGAATGAGTCCAAACTCAAGTTCGGATGGTTACAGTAGTGATTCCAGTGGCTCGTCAAATAATAATTCTAGCTGTGACTCGTTTCAGAGTACATTGTCTTCCGACAGTGCAAAAACCTAAATGTAATTCCCTTGCAAAATAAAATGCACGCAAACTGTATACTTTAGTACAAAATTTTGTATTCCCACAATTTCATTTCATTTACCGTTTACTTGCCTTATTCTTGTCCTACTCTTGCATATAATAGTACAATCGTAGGTGTTCAAGTAGTTATTTCACTTTAAGGACTGTGCATAATAATAATACTAAATGTCGTATGCACTTTGGAGGGGAAGGGGGAGGAATGGTCTATGACAGTTTTATGTAAAGACCAGACCCCGGTAGTGTCACAGTTGCATTAGTTACATGTATTTCTAATTATGCATTTGACTGGATACTCCCGTATGAATGATGGCATTGCATTTAATATGAACTAGACAGTGTAGACAGTGCCTAGTAAGCATTTCATTTTTACTCCAGGAAACATTGAATAATAAAAGATGTAGTGTATATTGTTTAGTGTTCATATGTGGGTAATATTTCACATAATTCACTTTTGCAGGCTCAGTAAATAATTCAAAGTCACTAAACTATAGTCATGATAATTATTGTTGTATTTGACAAAAAATAAACCCGAAGGTCATATTTTATTTGCCCACACTGTTCTGTAGAGTAGACCGCAATAGAGTCGAAAACAACATTAGTATTGAGGAAATTGCCTTAAAATTAGCGTAGACAAAAATGTAGGTTACAAAGTTAGCGATTAAATTGTTTGGTAATACAGATATACAAGAGATCTTACATCGATTTCTTCACGATTTTTTACGTTAATTTTAATAGTGTCATTTTTGTACATCAAATATTTTACTAAATTAATTTAATTGGCAATTCTTGTTCATCGATAAATCCCTATACTATATAATCTGCTATATATACATGGACATGGAACAAATAAATGAAGGATTTCCTACATTTTATGTAGCACGATAAGGTTTTGTGTTGCTTCTAATGTCAAAAATGGTATAATATATAAGTATATAATAAAAGTGACGATCTTTTTCGGCAGTTGGTTCGTTTATTCGGCATTGTAATGTTTAATCCATTTGTAAAGATAGCCGTAAGGAACGGTGCCTGTTGGAACAAATGACTTGGCTCTGTTTGAGCTTCGACCTGTACAAAATACACAAATATAACAATGTATTTCAGTATGTAATATTCCTTAATTGTAAAAGTTAAAAATTCATGGAAATCTGATAGACACCAAGAGCGCCCATGACCGTAGTGCCAAAAAGTAAATACACGCTGCAGAAAATTAACCAAAATGCTTCCTTCTTCCCACTTAAAAGCTGTATTAACTGATTGTTTAAAAATATTTCATAATTTAATTTATAATTATTAGTATCATCACCTGGTTGGCTGAAATCGTCTTTCTTCGGTTGTTGGAATGCAGGTCGTCTCTGTGTGGAAGGACGGCCTGTGTGAGGTAAAACAACAGTGATTATAAAGGGATGAAGAACGGACCACATTTTTTCGCTCTCTTTTATAATCATCTATACAATTTTATCGATAATAATAATGATGGGGTTTTACTATTGACTCCGTTGTAATCTTCGTCACCACTTCTATCGTAAACTTTACCCCGTCTGCGGCTGCTATAGCGAGAAAGCGGTCTCTCGTCAGACTTTATTCGCTCGTATCTGCTCCTGCTTTCTACAAGGGATGATTTTCTGGGCTGAATTTCATCACTGCCACTGCCAATGCTGTTCTCTCCACTGTCAGGAAACACGATAGCGTCAGCTTTATCGTCATTGGATCTTCTTTCCCAGTATCTGGAGTCTTAGAAAATGAGAATATTATTAGAACTATTTAATTAACAAATATAGACAAATACTTATTTAGTATGTTACAATTCCATTTTTCAGCAATTAATAACGAATTTTCAAAAGTCCACAATCAAAAAGCATACATCTAAATGTTGAATATTTTCTTACTTGTTACACGTTTCGACCTTTGAATGATTACTGGAGTATCAGCAACAGTTCCACTGTTAAGTGCATGTTGCAAACTATGCAAACTTTCAGGTAAAACATTTTTCATGTAAGTTGGTTCATTCTGACACGAAGCTAAAGAAAGGGTCACAATGTGAAACACTGCTGCAGATAAAAATATGGATACCAATCTATCATACATTTCTCCTTTTGTTTTTGTTTCAAACAGAAAAAAAATATTTCTCGTCTCTTGATACAGAGAATTGTTGACAAAATGTAAATTATAGATAACTTTTTACAACAATTTCAAGATATGATATATTTACCTATCAGTTTTAATACAAACGAAGAAAAGTGTAAAAAATTCGCTCAGCAGTCAGCAGGCTTCTGTTAATAATCTAAGCCTCTCATCTGAAGTTTATATAATATACACTGACGACTGGAAATTTTCACTACATAATAATATAATAAATTATCCTTTACTTGGATAATTCATGTAATTAATTGCGTTATTCGTGACATTGACTGCAGTTGGTAATTTTACACCATTCCATTTCCTCAACGACTCGGTTTTTCTCTGTTAAAAAATATGTTTTCCACGAAATCAACTTTATATAGATGCTTGTGCCTATCCTTCTTTTTCTTCCTCAATGTGGTTGTTTTAGACCTAAAATCTAAAGAGGTCTTTACATTCGATATAGACGTCAGTATAGACTATAACGTATTGCGTAAAAATAAAGCTAAACAATATAAAAAAAATTACCAATGGCCTAATTTAACTCTATAATGAAAAATGTTTTATGATTTGTACTGATGCCTTAACTTACCAAGGATTAAATATTTGTATAATAATTATGCAAACATTATGATATAAATAATATATAATTACATCTATTTTTCATCGAATTCATTTCATAAAATGAAACCAAAAATTGTGCCCAACGAGGGTGCCGTATTACTATTACTAGTATTAGTAGAGATAATAAAACGAAAGTACTGCACCAAATTAAATAGTTACTTTTGTTCCTTTATTCTGTTTTGTACTAACAACGATTAATCTAAATGTGAGGTGGTGTCGCGTCCTTTGGATCTTCTTCCACTTGTTGATTGACTGACTTTTGGTTTAGTTTGACCTTGTCGAATTCTATTTCGTCCACAGGCTGTTGGGACTGCAATAATGATTCGATTGATGATACTGATTTAGTACTTCCTTGGCTGCTTGCAGACACAGTCGTCACAAACTAAAAACAATAATTTTTGAATTTGATTAATTTATTTTTGGTTGATTGAAAACACAATTCAGCCCTCTGCTGTTTCAAATAGTCTAAATCTAACACACATGATCTGTTCCAAATATGGTTAGGATTTTGTCACAAAATATATGCATTTTTCTTTAATTTATAGTAATGTTAGTTTAGTTAAATTCAAGTAACCGATATATGTCTTACCGTTTTCTGGTCATTGCGACTGCTAGGACGGTAGACTGTTCCGCTTGATAATCGCTTCTGAAGGCAACAATTTACACCGGGGCTAAAGTGAAGTTCGATGTGAAATCTGAAGAATACATTTTTGAAAATCAGTTATTTCTATATGACTATTTTGGTGTCATCGATCATTGGAAGAATAAAATGATTTGCAACGAACCTGTCCTCTGATGCTGGATCTTTAGTGGGATCCTCATATAACATTATTACAATTTGTGTCAAGTAATTCAATTCGGACACCTCACTTATGTATTCCATCGCTTGTTGCCACTGCTCACTTTTACTAATTTGAGAAAGGTCAGTCCCTGGACGGACATCTTTGTCCAGCTGAAATTCAAAGAACTATGCATTAAACACGCTCAAACATTATAAAGCTCTTTTGATATTTCTATTGATATTATTTAATTTTTTTACATCCACAAGGCCTCCAAAACGAATCATAGTTAGCAAAGAGTGAATATGACTTTCACTTGTAAAGTACAATCTGGTCCTTACATGACGACCTGGACTCGAAACTCCATGAGAGTACCTACAATATTCGAATTACAAAGTATGTGTCATCAGTTATCATTTTTACAAAAAATGAGGTTTTACTTTCTAATATTGACAAATTATGTTGTAAAAATAAATAATTCTCTTTATATACCTAGGATTAAGACGGTTGACTGATTCATCAGCAACTTCGCCAATATTGCGTTGAAGGTCACTGCGAATTTTTCGAAGCAATGGAGCACATATCCCTTGACCTATTGCCAATTTGTCCAGTTTAGTCAAGCCATACTCCTGTGGAAAAAGTTAAAAATATCAAAATAATAAAATTAGTTACACGCTATAAAATATATTGCATTACACGACGCTTAAACTACATTTTCACGAAGCACTTACTTGAGGAATCACTACATCTGCCAAGTTTTTGGCATACAGGTACAAATCTTCAGCTTGATCGAATCCTAATGCATGAAGATTGTGTTGAATGTCGTACTTGATGCAATCGTAAATATCTGGAATTTTCGAAATGTCAAAGTTTCCTTTAGTTTGGAAATCTTTTTCAAGTTTGCCCCATCGGCGACCCATAAGGTCCCACGATTCTCCATGATACAATGTAGCGTCTCTTGTTTTAGGATCGTCTCTTTTTGCTTGGATGAGGACTATCAATTTATTGATCAATTGTAAAACCATCTCGCAGCACCGATATGGGTTTTTAATAAATTCCAAGGCCGAGTTGATACTTATTGAGTTGCATGGGTTAATCTGTAAAATATCTTCTGGAGTTAATTCTCTATTTTGCTGCATTAGTTCATGAAGTTTCTGCTTCACTCTGCAATAAAATTTATAATATTATTCCATGTTGTTCCGATCTCTAATAATTCAGACAAAGCAATTAGACACATGGAATATGGGATTGCACTTCAAATACAAGAATTAAATTCTATAAATAGACTTTTCGGTTTGTTTCTTAAGTTTGTTAAGAACATCTTAAGTTTGCTGACAATTTAATTGATATAATTCACACAATTTCACATAAAAGTTCAATTTTGTTGAAACATTGCTTACTGGCGCTGGAATTTGCTGGATTCACAATCATTGTCAAGAAGTCCGTTGGTATGAGCAGATTTGACCATCTGGACAAGAATAGGGGTAAGTTCTCCTTCTAAGGCCAGTAAACCTTTGGCGAAAGCTGCAGCCGTCATCTGTACTCTTCCTTCATCCGAAGCATAGATTTTTAAATCATGGCGATACGTTGAATGTAATCGAAGAAGTCCCAAGCCTTGGGTACCCGCATATTCACCTACGTGTACATCATACAAAACGCATGGTTAAATTAAGAAATAACAAAAATAAAGAATGAAGACGACACAAGTCAAATTCAATTGAGTATTGACATGCAAAACATCGTGACAGAGAGGGCAGCTTCGTAAGGACTGTTACTTTAGGTTCAGTTTTGTTAAGCCGGGTCAGGTGCAGCCATATTCAAGACTAGGTCCTACACATCTACTACTAATACTAATACTACTATTGCTTTTCTATCGTATAGGTATAACTAATTTTTAATGTAGCAATTATCCCACTTCCCATTTAATAGCAATACTATACTATACCTACTCTATATTTCTACTAGTAAGAGCAGTGGTAAACCCAGAAATCCAAAACCCAAATAACCCTTAACAAAAAATCTGTTAAAATAATATAAAATATTGCTTTACAACAAGAAAAATATTCTAAGTTTTACCGAGCTGAGAAATTAAAATTTT
This sequence comes from Pogonognathellus flavescens, assembly GCA_019776165.1. Taxonomy (NCBI): domain Eukaryota; kingdom Metazoa; phylum Arthropoda; class Collembola; order Entomobryomorpha; family Tomoceridae; genus Pogonognathellus; species Pogonognathellus flavescens. Next base: position 8,691 of record JABASD010003640.1, on the reverse strand, counting down.
GTTACTGTAAGTTGGTCAATAAAAGGAATAGGGATTGGTAGAAAAGGTTCGTTAGTCAGGTTCCACAACAGAGAGATTCTCAGCGGCAGTTTTTCTAATACACGAGGCACATTATTATTATATTCCAAATTCCAAAAAGAGTCTAAGCTACGTAGCATGAGAGATTTTTGAATCCTTACTGCTCTATTACTCAAATGCATATTGAAATGCAAAATATTGTCAACCTAATTAGCTTTTCTGTTGACTGAAAGAGATTTACCTTGAAAATGCCATATGTAGTATTATTGCAAAATATAAAAGGTAAAATATTGTCAATATTGTCATACATTTACATGAAAATCTCATAAAATTTGTACAATATAATAATCACACCAAAATGATATTTCATTGTTTTAAAATACACACTTGAGTAATTATACGGAAGGGTTCCATAGTTCCATTCCACCGCGTTCCCAACTTCTACACTAAAATAAAAAGAAAGGAAATTTAATACGATTGATATTACCAAATTTCACGAAACTAACTGGTTGTGGATGGACACAATCATTCAGATATTGCGATTATTTCTAAAATCATAACATTTTATAAGGGTTACAGTAATAACAAGACGGGTCTTTACATTAGGTTAGAAAATTTGCATTGTTTTCTACCCCGAACACTATATATTCATTTATCTTTCTCTTATACCTTTAAGTGTAATAATAAACGCCTACCTTATTTCCATTTAAGATATTAAGTATGCACACTAAGTATTGTATGATTGCAAAAATCATTTTTTACATTACATTGTACTTTGTGCAAAGGGAAAATCATGATTAATTGTGCAGTGACAAGATTTGCGAGGTTAATTGCGTCAACATTAATTTTGCACATTGACAGGAAGGTAAAAATTAAAATTAAAACTGTTTATAACAGCTTTCACTGATGTATGAGTACAAATACTCAAATAGTGACAGATACGTTGTCAGCAGTCGACGAAAAACTGAACAGAACAAAACAAAACGACAAAAATTGAAAAAAATACAAATAAAGTTCAAAATGAATAAAAAATATTTGGAAAACATTGCTAGACGACGTATAAATAACATTTTTGTTGTTAAAGTGTTAAGCTAAATAAAAGAAAAAAGTAGTAACAAAGAAAAATGCAAATGAAGGTAGTTTTGAGTGGAAAGGGGTACGGGGTGGGATAAGGTTAGCATGCCATACCCTGTCCACCTGGGTACATACAACGAAAAATTCGACCAAGCTCTTCTGCTTGAACTCTTCCTGCTGGAGTCAATTCTCCTCCCCATTTCAAGATTAAAACCAAAGAAGGCTCTTTGGGCACATCTGAAACATTAGTCACACAACAAACTATATTTACTACTAGTATTTCTCAGCCTCCAATTTTGTTTTTCAAATCAACTATACAGTAGTTTTCTTCCGGTTTACCATCCTCACTGCTAGAAGCCCTCGGTCGACCTTTCGGTTGATACTTCAATTGTACTTTGCGGTTGATTCCAGAAAAATAGCCATACCTGTTAAAATTCATTTCCATTAGCTTTAACTAACTTCTGAAGGACTAATTGTCCATAATGTTTTCAAATTCTGAACAAATTTTCGTTTTACATTTCAAGGACACTTTTTAATTGTTCCAATTTTGTCCTCTTCTCATCAACTTCATTCTCTCGATTTTGGCCGTCGGATAATAAATATCTAGCGATGTCTAATACTTCTTGCAGCTGCTTTGGTCGCTTCAGCTTCACATTATTTTCAGCTGAACCACCGTATTTGTTAAAAAGCTCGAAGAATCTAAACAGAAAATGTAATACATTAGAATCTCACTGATTACTAAAAGATTACCTGAAATACCATGTTAGCAGCATAGTGACTAAATGTTTGAGCCCACATTGATAATGTTTACTTTGACATGTACTCACTTCTGTTGTCGGACTTCCATTTTCATTTTCTGTTTTGGCGTTCGATCTCCGTGACGGATTACGCCTACGACACAGCGTAACTCCATCCTACAAAAACCAAATACGGGTTAGTAAAAACAATTACAAAGCTCAATTATAGCTAGCCAATTGTTTTAACTCTCACATTTTGCCAAAGGTTGTAGGGACAATGGGAGGATCATCTAGTTGAAATGGTATCATCCAAGGAATATGTAAAGTTGGAGCTAATTCCCTCAAAATCATATTGCCTAAAATTCTAGCACAGTCGTCATAATACTTATTGGAATTCTTAACGAAACTGAAACCGTTTACATCACAGACATAAGACATCCCATTGGCTCTGTAAAACAAATAAAAGTTCATTCGAATGTTATCATTATCTTATCATTAATTTCTTGCAATATTTGAAGCCTGTTTCTTCTTTTCTTTAATTTTTATGATGTGTGTCTAAATTGACAGTATATACCTGAGCAAGTCGAATCCGCAGACCGTTTGTTTGAATGCTAAACAAACTCTTCGAGCAATTAACTTTTCAGTTGCACTTAGTATAACTGGATATCGGACTTCTTTACCCTCTGAATCCCTTTCGACTTTCCCATCTAGTGCTGGAGACTTTCTTGCTTCTGCATGAGCATAATCAGGGCCAACAGTGTACACCTGCACGACATTATCAATAAAAGTGTCAAATTATGATACGCGAACATTATACCTAGTCGGAAGGTAATAACTGGATTAACTGGAAATATAGGTCAAATTAAATAATCATGAATTATCAGAGAAATAATTTCTGACAAGTTTTAATTACTTTGACATCAGTTCCATCAGTTGGCATGAAATCTTCGTATATGTAAGACCCTGTTTTGCGAACTCTGGATTCCGGTGAGTAGACGCTGCTGCGACTGCCTATTTTGCGAAAGAGCCGTTGACTACCTCCTCCAGCGGAAGTTGGATAGTAAATGTAGATATTATGATCTTCCGCAGAAACGGGTTTTTCTACAAATGGCTTGTTAAAAGTCACTCCATTTACTTCCACGTGGTCTTCAGATTCTATCAACTCGTGCACTGCGTAAAACAAACAATTTCATTAAAAATGAATCACGTATAAAATAATTAATTTAAGCAAATAACCAAAAAGTAATTATGACAGTGACTAAATACATAATTTGAATATTATTTTCTAATGTTATAAATGAGTAGTGAATTACTTACTGTTGGGATCATTGGAGTCGCGGTCTAAAACTGCATATCTTGGTAACAAAATTCCATCTTCAGTCAGAATTGAATACACCTTTCTCCTGTCTTGAAGTTTGTATTGCATTTCGATATTGTTGATTATATATGGCTTGCGAAGGTTTGAATAATTTATGGCTTTGTCTAAAGGAAATCCTTTTGAATGGAAGGATACCAAACAGTCACATAAAGGCCATTCTTCTACTGGTAACTGTAATTCAGAAACAAATCACAATTATTTATGGTCAGCATAAGTCGGTAACACAGTCTACACAGTGGCAGTACTTCCATCATATTTTAAATTAAGAAACATTACATTTAGAATTAAATTATGTCATTTCATTGGTGTTAGTAATCATTTTGCAGCTAAATTAAAATGATCAAACATTGAAAGATATCTGATAAAATCTCTGCGTTTAAATGACAGAAAAGGGGTAAAGGGAGAAAAACAGTACATTACAGATCTTACAGTCATGTGTCAAGTCATACTACACAAGAAATACAAAACTTAAGTTAAGTGACAGTATAATTATTATATTATATTGATTACACTCCGACTGCGAATATTGTATATGTTTTTTAAGTAAACTGATATACCTAATGTTATGAATCAAGTTAACAGAGATAATCTCCTGGCTAGATTAGCCATTGTATACTATAAAGAACTACATATAATATATTAAATATAAAATATACAACAATAATAATATTAAATATCTCCCTAACAAACGTATAATTTACAGACTTCTACTGATCTTATACTTTTAAACTATTCTCATTTATTGAGTTGCATGCACATAGAAAAAATATATGTGCAATGCAATTATTTATAATTAAGTAATTTACCTTCAAAATAGTTTCTTCTGGGAAGACAACAGTTTTAATATACTCGAACTCGTCCAATCGGTTCAAAATTTCTTTCATGGGCTTTGACTCGGATTTTTTCGCCATTGCACAAATTCCAACCAGAACTTGTTTGCTTTCGACATCATTTTCAATCCCCTCGTCTTCTGTATCCGCCATTCTTATGATCTGCAACGTAAAAATTAACGATTAACGAACACAATCAATCATGGTTAATATGACTGAAAGTCCCATTGAATGTGATTGTTCTTAAATATTATAAATAGAGAAACCAAATGACCCATTTAATTTAATAATGCTAATTCTAAATAAAAATAAGTCGCTCACTGTTACTACCTGCATTATTTTGGCCTGAAATTAATTAAAACAACTACTCAACTTAAAATTAGCTAAACGAACTGCTTTATAAAAATATAAGAGCGGTTTTGATAATTTGTTAATGCCATTATTACAGAAAGATAAGGACTACTTTAGCTACTTTGCTAACATTATTTAATATTTTAAGAGCTTTAAAAAATCAATCAAACGTTGCTGCAAAATAGTGAAATTGACTGATGATGCGTTTATTGTGAAATGTTAAATATTTAACACTAGAAGCAACTAATGTCTAAATGTTGAATGTACATATACAGAAAGCATATTACTTACTACTGCATATTTACAATATACACACTACAATACAATAATGAAAATAAATAATTTTACTTATTGAGTGAATTTTCTGTGCAGAATTTTTCAGACGTTCAAGAAAACTTCAGGTGTTATGTAATTTCTTTTTTCGGTTACTTTGCTGATGGAATTCAGATTAAGACTTTGGGTCTAAAATGTCTTCTCTGATGTCTGAAGGACTCACATATATAATATATTAATGTATATACGGAGAAAAGATACAATCAAAATTTTAAGGGATCCTCTTAAACAAACATTACGTAAGATTGATTACTAAATATATTATAATATAATAAGACTTAATACAATTGTAAATGAACTAGTATTTTTGACAATAATACATAATACCAATACAACAATCTAAAATCTTTAATCTAAAATCGAATGACGCACAAACACCAAAATATCATTTATTTGTAACACTCACACAGGCAATTTATCCCTTTAATATCCAATATTGGTTGCAATCAATGATCAAATAATCCAAAATGAAAATCAATATGGCCAACCCGTCATATCAACTATGTTGAATATCAATTTTGAATATCTATTTATATTTTAGTTTGAGTTTACAATTATTTTTTTGTTTCCAGTAATGCGTAAAATATAAAGATTTTCTATGTAAAAAATAGTTTTTATTTGAAATGGAATAGCGTGGATGAAAAATACAAGGGTGCCATTATGGAACAGGTGAGGTTGAAGACATTACAATTATTTAATGACATTCTACGCCACAGATTTTACAAATTGATGATGATGATGTTGGTCTACATTTGTATTGCGAACGAGAAATCAAGGATTTCCTTGCGCAAGACTAAACCGACCGAACGAACCCAAATCTGAGTGAAGGGAACTTGGAAGAAGGCCAATGCAATGCCAACATTTTAGACTACAACTAGAATTAGGCTGGTTATCTTTTTGTTAAGGTATCTTTTTTTGTTAAGCCTTTTGAAAATGGTCATGAGCTGATTATCAGTCATGTCAATATATATTTTTCTTTTCATCCCACTTTCAATCATAATGTCAATCAATCCGATATGGTAGAATGCCAGAAAATTGATTGATATGGCTTTAAATTGTCATTGTGGTGTAAAAAGTGTATTATTATACAGTGGAAATTAAAGAATGAATTCCTGAAATGAGTTTTATCTCTTATGCCTTGCCTATGACATTGAAGCTTTAATAGAGAGTTGTTGACAAGACATTGATTTTATAGGAAAATTTAATATATTTATCTTGAGACCACAAAATATTATTATTTTTCCGGTAAAACAACATTTAATAGAACTGTTAATAATTTTCACGAACAAATAATGCATTGAGACAGAGTTTGGTTCTATAACTATGTAAAAATTATGAAATCACAAATTCAATATTTCAAAATTTGCTAGTATAATGCTTATTGTACATTGCATCTATGCCTTATCAATAAATATAATCAATATTATTCAATAAATTATTTTTATAGCAATCATCAAGACAATTTTTCCTTCTTAAAATAACTAATTATCAAGTTTCTGGTTTTCTGTTCCTTGAAAATCTAAATCTAAACTGCTTAGCACTTTTAGTTCTAGTTTTAGTTGTACAACATCTCGATCTCGATCTACAACTATTTACAATTACCATATAAAAATATCTTCAATATTTCATTCGCAAAGATTTCTTTTTTTCATTTATACGAATTATTTGTTGGTGACAATTGATATATGATTTTCTATGCTTAGTTGTATCCTACGTAACGTACGTTTGATGTAAACATCAAAACATTTTTAATCACCCAGTATGTAATTGTTTTTGATGTCTAATCCGGGCAGCTACCTTCATGAATGTTTCTTCACAATAGAAACATTTATATGGCTTTTCTTTCGTGTGAGTCCGTTGATGTTCAAGAGCAGCATGACTATTTCTGAATGTTTTATCACAATATGAACATTCGAACGGTTTTTCTCCAGTGTGAATTCGTTCGTGCCTTGTTTTATCAGATGAATTTCTAAATGACTTATCACAAAACGCACATTTGAAAGGCTTCTCTCCTGTGTGAATTCGGTGATGTTTGGTCCTATCTGACAAGCCGCGGAAGGCTTTTTCACAATATAAACATTGATAAGGTCTCTCCTCCACATGACACTTTTGGTGTTTGAATTTGCTTGAAACATTATTAAACGCCTGATAACAAAAAGTACAATTGTAAGATTTTCCTTTGGTTTGTATTTCTTGGTGTTCAAACTGCAATCCAACTTCTACCTCATAACTACCTTCATTTGTTTCAGTTTTTTCGTCGCTCTTTCTTGGTACACTACATTTTAAACTGCTATGTCCTCGAAGTCGCTTTCTTTGAGAAGATTTTGATATGTTTCGACGAGACTGTCCGGATATATGAACTGAAGAACTTTCGCCAACGTGAATTTCTGTAAAGAAATATATTTTAGTTATTTCAATTATACAACAAGCATTTGTTATTTTACAACTGTATGTATGTATGCTATTTTTTGATTACATATGTATAATATTCTAATACCAATCAAATATTTTAGTTTTCTAAAACAAACTTGTGTACAAACTTTGCATACCAATTTCTGAATTTATTAATTTCGCCCTCTTATTCTGATTATTTCCAATTGAGCTGTGGCGATCTTGAGATTCACATTCCTGCAGTGGACCAATTTCGTCGTCAGTCAAATGGGAAGGAAAAAATTGGTCTTCTCGATCAAACGTTTCAGCAGTGAGGTCTTCGTCGTCTTCCAATTTAACATCGCCACAAATTAATACTGAATCGGAGGCTTCGGGTTGGAAAGATTCATATTCCAGATTTTGTGTTTCTTCATTTTCAGTTTCTTTAACATTTTCTTCTGTATTCTTTTGTGCCGCAAATAGATGAGGAGGGAGATCAGATACGTCGATTTCGATTTTACTGTTTTGGCAGGCAATATTAGTTCCATTCTTCTGAGAGGTTTGATTTCTACGGTAAAAAACTGCTAATGAAAATTCAACTGTTAAGTCTGAAATTTCCTTTTGAAGGTTTACTAATTGCTGATTCAGTTGTGCAAGCTTCACTGCAGAACCAAAACAACTTTTACAAATTGACAGATTATTTTTCATATTTAAATTAACATTCTCCTTCACAGTCTCATTAACCAGAACAGTGTGCAAATGGGAGAAACAATTGTTCACTATTTTTCCCCACTCACTGGTCGGTACAAAAGTATGATTTTCGATTATGTTGAAACAGATGAAGCAAATCTTCTCTTCAATTAAACCCATTTTACACAGCCGATCCACGCTATGCGTTAATGAATGTTTGCAGCTTTGAATTCCTCTTGTCGTCACTCTCCTCGTCACTTACGTATCTATCAACCACCAATAAAATTATTCAAACAATCATTAATGATTTATTACCAATTACTATAGACCGATAAACGGAATGATGCCTCAAGGCTGAAATGAAGATAATAAATTCTGAAAATACTATAAAGAGTTTAAGAAATTTAAAATCTTACAATCTTAATACTTTTAGTACTTCTGTAGTCTTTATCTGCCATTTGCCTCAGAGTCTCATTTGTGATAAATGAGTATAGTTGATAGTATATCCCAGCAAACAAAATGTATTAACTTGTCATTTTTGCGTATTTGTTGTGTTGTTAGTGATTCGGTTTCTTGTTTTGTTTCAGTCTTTTGTTCCGTATCCATTCACTGATTGTGAATTCGATTAAAATTCAACCAAGATAAAATTAAATATTATTATTACTCATTTTGTATTTAGTGCTGCGAATCAAGGACTGGCGCGTAAATAATTTATTTGCTCCGTCTGTCTCACACTCTCCGCAAGTAGATGCAAATACAATTCTTTGACGCAAAAAGCAACGCATAACGCCAGGATATCTTAATACACGGGTATAGACAATGCACGTATCAAATCCTGATGTCTCACAAAAAACTCAAAATAAAAAAGCGCAAGATATCCTTGATATCGTAGTCTATACCTTATACATGT
>JABASD010003639.1:0-18981 GCA_019776165.1 Pogonognathellus flavescens | reverse complement strand
GCATTTTGGTTCATAAATGACGGAATGGGAGCCCGCACAAATGTAAAAATGTGAAATGTTCCCCACCCCCCTACATGGGGTAACGCAAAAAATTGGTATTTTTTAAAATAGCCTTGAAGCATGAGGTATCAAACAAACGTAATCTCATTCGATTTAGTCAGTCTGAATTTTTCATGTGGTTGAAATAGACGATAATGGGACATCGTTTGTAAATGATTTTCAACGATATTTTTCCAAAACTTGATTTTGAGGGTTGAAAATAAACATAAGTTTTCTAAGTTAAAAATACAAATACTCCAAGAGCAAACACACATTATCAAACAATGCCACTTCATTCGCCATTAACATTTTGTGAATAATGTCCAGTAGTTTGTTTCCACCAAATAAATTTTAAAACTTCAAACTACTTGAAACTGCGACCGATGTCTTCCTGAAGAATTGGATCAACAGAAATCAAATCTTTGTTTTCTACTTTACTACTTTGACACAGAGTGCTTTTCTAATATCTGAAATATGTCCATCGGTAGAGAATAATTTCTTCAAGAGTTGAATACCGAATTTTGTGTTGATGTCGTTTGGACGGAGAAAAGAAATTTTTGCAGATCAACAAAATGTGCACGTATCCTTTTCTTCTTTTTCAATTTTTCCGATTTTTGTTTCTGCATTCTGGCACGTTGCTGGAAAAGAGCAAAGGTTTTCTTGCCAAGAAATGTTCAGATTTTTAATGTTTGGATATATTGTACATAATTTCAACAAAATTTCCTTTGCGTCAAGTCTTTTCTTGGGACTCAATTCGACCATATCCTCTATCAATGTTTTTTCCTATATACATGCACCAAAAATTATCATTAATCATTCAGCAACTTTAATTATTTTTTCCATTCTTTCATTTTTTAAAAATGAAATTAAAAAATTACCTGAGGATCAATGTGTTTTTCAAATTCTGGCAAAAATTGGAAATTTTTAGTATCATTGAGCTTTATTTCTTCTAAAGCTCCACTGAGTCCTAGATTTTCATTTTTCTTGTCCCCTAAGAGAAGCATTTCATAAAAGATGACCCCAAGGGCATAAATGTCCGCCTTAATATTGTAATTACTTCCGTTCAACTAAAAATGAAAAACATTAAATAAAAATTTACAGTAAAAAATGCAAATGATCTTTAAGTGCGTTTTTACCACTTCAGGACTAATGTAGCCAAACGTTCCCATTTTTGAAGTCATTGTTGTTGTAACTTCCCTTGAAATACCGAAATCGCATATTTTTGACGTCACAAAATTAGAAGAGCCTTCGTTGTGCAATAAAATATTTTCTGGTTTCAAGTCTCTGTGGATTATTCCTTTATCGTGTAAATATTCCACGCCTGAAGCAATTTGATAAAGAAATATTTTGGCATGCATACTCCGCCTCCATTCTTTAACAAACCAATCTCTTAGCGTTTTCAGGTTGCAAAATTCGGTTTCAATAAAAATGGCCCCTTTGGAGTTTTCATTTAGTGGGGGTCTGTAAAGATAAACATGTCCTTTAGGGGGATATTCCACCCAAGACTTGAAAATCTTAATAATGTGAGGATGGCTAAGATTTCTTAACAGTTCGATTTCATTTATTACTTTCTTCTCTTCTTTTCTGCAAGACAAGGGTACCAATCAATATTTTCAGATTAAATTTTAAAAATTAAATTTTTACCATTTTCATTGTTTCCATACACGTTGGTATGATTCGTTTTTGTTTCAAATGTATTTGATATTGTCACAGAAGGTTATCTCAACTCTTTTGTTTGTAATATAATTAACTCTTTGTATAAAATTTTCTTACAGTTTGAATTCGATCAATTTGACAGCGACAACTCTTTCTTCCATTTTCACACTCAGGAAATGAATTTGTCTACATTTATATACAATTCCAAAAGCCCCAGCGCCAATAAGATCTTCTATTTCATAATTCTTCATAAATTCAGACATGAAATTTGCTTCGGCAGACATTTTACAATCCGTATTTGGCATTTGGACGTACTCCTATTGAGCCGTACAGTAATGTAACTAATTTCTTCTCGTTGAACGCGTTCCCCTTGTGATTGCGGGATAGTGTAATGTTTCGGATAATGATAAATGGGCGTGCACTTGAGTTCCAATCTTAATTCCATTTATGAACGAAGATATGGTTTGATATGATGCACCCTGGCTTTACTCATGAATGAACGCTTCTGAAAACAATTCTTGATCTAATGATTGATGGCAATGTGTTTGGACGTACTCCTATATGAGCCGTACAATAATGTGACTATTCCGTCTTGCTGCACGCGCTCCCTATATGAACCGTGTAGGAAGGTAGTTGCTTCGACAACTCAGTACAATATCTCAATATATTTCGTTGTCAATTCTGCATCTGTTCAATCTTACAGTCCATTTACTATGCAAAGTTTATTTAATTTAATTATTCGAAGGACCAGTCGCTGTAACGTGAGACAACGTATCACTATCAGTTCTATGATTTTTAGGTCTCAGTAGATGCTTCCAAAAAAAAATTCTTAAAATAAAAATTCTTCATCAATGATTGATACCAATGTCCGAAATGAAGTTTAGAAATAAAAATTCTTGATAAAAAAATTCTTCGTCAATGATTGATACCAATGTCCGAAATGAAGTTTAGAAATAAAAATTCTTGATAAAAAAATTCTTCGTCAATGATTGATATCAATTTTTAATTTTATGGGTATGAGAATCAAGCGAAACAGCCGAAATGAAGTGTCCCGGAAAACCAATCGTCGAGTTCACTTTCACACTGATTTAATTCACAATCTCAGTCAATCACAACTTACAATTTCACAAACACACGAATTTATCAACAAATTTTCTAGACTACTTAGACTACTTGACTACGGTTCGAATTCTATTTGGGCAGAGTTTCGGCTTTAAATTGCATCCAAAGTGCCTCCTAAAACTATGAAATGGACATGCATGTCGACGGTCCAAAACTTCAATGATTTATAAAAAATTAATCTGAAACTTATTCTCTATATTTTTCGGACGGTGAAATAACATTTTTCATCAATGATTGACGAATGTTATTTTAACTTAATTTTAAGGTCTGAAATAAACTTAATTTTCTAATTTTTCATCAATGATTGACGAATGTTTAATTTTTTATCAATGATTGACGAATGTTTAATTTTTCATCAATGATTGACGAATGTTTAATTTTTCTTAATTCAAACGGTATTAATCTTATATTATACAAATGGGGGTCGTCCACCTAAACAAACCCTTGGATTATGTTCTGTTCTCCATGCGTTGCAACACAATGTTTAATTTTGTGGCTATGAGAATCAAACGAAACGACCAAGAATGAAAAATCCCAGAAACTAATCTTGAGTACGCTTTCACACTGATTTAATTTACAATCTCAATCACTCACAAATTTACAGAAAGGGTTCAAATTCGATTTGGACAGAGTTTCGGCTTTCAGAAGTGCATGCAAAATGCATGAAATGAACCTACATGTCGACGGTCCAAAACTAAAATAATCGTTAAGTAATTGATTTGGAAACTTATTCTCTATTTATCGGAGGGTGAAATAACATAAGTTTTCTAGGTTAAATAAAGAATAGGTTTAAGATACGAATACTCTACGAGCAAATTAACACACTATCAAACAATCGCTATGTGTCACAACAGAGACGATACGTAATATTAATGCCTATGAGAAATGCAAACATTTCATACGAAAGACAAATGAAATTATAATAAATTTAAACTTACATAATTTCCTCGTATAAAATCGTTGACTAACAGTAATCGTCGACTAATATCTTTACAAACAGCGAAATAACAGTCAATGGTGTGATTTTAAGTTACAACTTTTTTAAAATCTTACGTAAATTCGTTGTTTCGCTACACCCGGTGTTGACCGGTTTATTTCTTTCTAACTTAATTTTGATTTTTTACATAAAATATGCACCCCACGACGATGGGAAAAATAATTGTCAATAATTGTCAGCTTTTACGATTATTGTCTTAACCTGTCAAGTATTTATTAGAACAAGGTCAGTGTAAATAAATAATATCAGTAGAAATATGTGCACTGATAAGAATTAGAATTATTTTACAAATATCATTCAGTTTGCTTACAATTACCGTTTTGTTCTCATAAGGATTGGTTTACAAATATAATTAAAGCTAATTTGATGCTTCTATACTGCTAATGGAAAATTGCTAAATTGATTACTTACATTAAATGAGCCTCAATTTGGTTTTAAGCTTAGTTTGTTACTAATTACAAATAATTATTACAATTGCATTACATAGCCATGTACATTCCGCCTTTTATTTTTACCTTCACAAATTACATTATCATTTGTCTCACTAATTAAGTATTTCACTAAGTAGTACATTACAAGCACAACTCTACAACTTGACTTAATTCTAATTATACTTATTATACTTCTAGTTATTTTATATAATATTATTTTACTACTCCCTACAATTCACATTGGTGGTAGTTGTAGTGTAGTACTTTGTATGAAATCAGATTTCAGTCCAATAGTTTCCGCACAGATAACATTAACCCAGCCGAGAATTCATTAATGGCTCCATACAGATCAAAATTCTAAAAATAATAATTCTTAAACTTTTTGGTAATCACAACTGTACAAACAATGTAACAACCTCGATCGTGGCATTCGTATTTTTATAAACAAGACAATAATATTCGGAAGGACATTTTTATTTGCAAAAACAAAATGAGTGACAATTACATTGACAAATAAAACGAACGAATAAATAAATACCTATACTGGAGGAACATTTTAATTCTACAACAAGGAAAGAAGACGCGTGCTAATTAATAATATCAAAGGCGTCAAAAAATGGAATTTACAATTAACTTAATTACTAAATCGACTTGGGAATTAATATTTTACATTTTTATTATCTTTTCGCGGTTTTACAAATTTCTCAATTCTTAACTTTGAATAAACTAATTCTACCAAGCTCACTTTTCGTTTTTAATAAGCAATTACTATGCAATAGTTCATAATTTTAAACATACTCGACATTATATGTGTTTCAGTCTTTCTCAGCGCGTCAGTACGTAATGGCCACTCAAATGATAATTATTTCAACATTTTTAATTTATTATGCATTTCAACTCCGTCTAAGTTAACAACATTTTCTAATGAGTAATAATAATAAATAATAATTAATTGCGCAATTCACACCATAGAATACTTTCACACACAACAAATGCATTTTTAAGCTAGTATATTATAACTTTGTTCACAATTCAAAATTCATTTCAACTCACATAAGTACTACAGTAAGTCTTATAAGAGCTGCTCACATTTAGGCTTATCTCAATATTATAAGTTCAATAGGCTACAAAATTCATCCGCTAACCAAAATACGAATCTATCTGACAATATTCAACGAAACCAATATTTATCATTGTGAAACATTTTTAAAGCTATTCGTTACCTGATGATGATTGTGTGGTTTTGAAGGTTTTTGTCATGAAACGCAGAAATATAATTCTGTCGCAATACAATGCAACGATTCGTAAGCAGAATTAAATTAAGGTTTAACTAACAGAAGAGTTAATTAATAATACTAATAATAGGAGCACTAATTAATAATTATTTTATTACCTACTGGTCTGAGTTAATACTGAATTCTATTCTGTACCTAATCCCTATTCTATCTTACAATTAGTCTAATTAAATCCCAACTGATTACTTACAAAAATTGTTGAGGATCAAACTGTAAAAAAATTTGCAGGTTATCCATCGGATTTTGTAGTTGGCTTATAATAATTTCTGCTAATTTCACTATTGTACATTTTATAGAAGGTATGTGTAGTAATTATTACCTTTACATTAATTACGTCAAAAAACCTGCCACGAAAATGTCGGATCAATATATATGTCAATAATTTCTCAGGATAATTGTTTCAGTTATTTGTCGGATAATAATAGTTACCGGAATAATTTTAAAACAATTTTAATACAAATTACACGACGAGGAATAGTAATCTAACACAACTTGGTTGTTTTTCTTCCGTTTTGGAATTTGGCATAATTTTCACTCGGATCAGATTTTGGAAACACTTTAAATAATTTTTTGTTAGTGGAGAGAATTACTTGTTGTTGGTTGTTCTGGTTTGTCATCAGAATGAACTCATCGTGAATGTTCCACAATAAATGGAATACTTGTACAATTAATAATTAATTAACGTTTGCTAACAACAAACATTGTCTCGTCGAATACAGACACTCACTCAACAATTCATGACTAACACTCGTGAAGAAATTATGTTACGTTTACAATAAATAGTAATTACTAATAATAGTCTTTGGGATAAGGAATATCGGATAATTATTATCGAATTTGAGTTCAACTGAAAGACAAGTGATGATGTTGACGTTCATCTTCATCCTCGTCTTCCGTTTGTGACGATGAGCCTTCTTCTGTCATCAAATGACCACCTGTACAACAAAAACAAAACAAACCAACAAAATTTTACTTTTATTTACACGTTTCAAAATACGACAATCAAATCAAAGTTGAAATATTCTTAAAAATAATTAAAATTCAAGGCTGAGGGCTAATTTACTAAAATCAAAAATAATAAAACGAATCACAAGACGAAATCGAAGACTGAAAACAGATTCTTCTGCCATCAAAACATAATCAGAGGTAAAAGAAATTGTCGAATGGACATCGCATTCACGAAAAGGCAATTTTCTCCTTTCAATTCCATTCTAGTAAATAACACATGCAATTCTGGAGGTAGTCTAAGCTGTTTTGCTATTCTAAGGTGTATTCTACGTGAAATTAAACTAAATAGGCAAACGTAAATTAAAAAATAAACAGTGAAATTTATTTTAAAATTACTAAAGGTAAGTAATACAAAAGCATCGGTGATAATAAAAAATAAAAATTCAGTAACAAAAATAAAAGGTTTAATTGGTAATTAATTCAAACTAAGATTTTAAATGTGACATGGAATAATTATTCTAGAACTAATTAAGGCTTTGAAGTCCAAAATTACATAATGTATTAGCCTTCTGATTGGATTTCGTCAGAAGGGTCGTGCTTCGTGTGTCGAGGGGCTTTGTGCTTGGAACAGACTCGATTGTGATAGCGAGGTAGTCCAAATGCCCATTCGACAATTCGTACCTGCACCTTGAACACAGTTAACATTAAAATTGAAACCTTTCTTCTGCTAAAAGTACATTTAAATAGTTTATAACCGTAATTCATAAAAGGATAAATATACCACACTAAAATTACAACGGGAAATCTTTACCTACACTTCCAGATAACATATTTAGTACAAACAACTTCAATCAACCCACAAAAAGAAAAACTCAAACCACACATGTCAAAAAAAGCTTCGGAGAGTATTTACACTTTTACACCGCCTGAGTGTAAAAATACATTTATTGCGTCATGCTAAGCCAACAAGTTTCTAACCAGTTTGAGTTGCCAGAAGGAGCATTGGATATTTTGATATTTTCTCAAGTAATAAAAACTTTTCTGTTCTAAAAGAAACGGAATACTTTCACACAAATCGGGTAATTACTGTAATTACACGTGAGAAGATTAAAAATGCATATCCGTCTTCCATCTTTTGAATACAACCTGGCAACTCCGGTTATAAAAAGTAAACTAGATTCTACAAAAGTAACTGTAATCGTAGAAGCTGGCGAAGAAGGAGTGTGAATAAATAACGTTATTGCTAAATTGTACACACCAACGAACAAGAGAAGGACAAAATAATAAAATAAATCGTCTAGCAAAAATAAAATGATTACCATTATAAAACAGCAGAGGGGAGAACAAAAGCAGGCGGGTGGAATTGAGCGTATCGGGTTTACAAGCTAGTACTAGCAACACTATTTTCAGGGTTTGCTTCCGTTCCGGCAGCTGTGTCGCCAACACCATTGTTATTCTTGGTCAGTTTGATTTCTGTCGTGTCAATGTCACCATCAGCTGTCCTCTCATCAGCTACACTCAACACAAATAAGTAAAAAAAGGCTCACACACAAAAATAGCACGCCATGCATGCTTCAAACCAAAAAAACTCTTTTCAAACGAAATATCAACAATAAAAATACTTTTTAAATATTTAATTCAAATAAAAAAACTGGTTTTTCGTGAGAAAACATTATTAAAGCTCAAACGTAGCATAAAAATCCCAGCCAATAAACAAATCGCACATTTAAAAATGAAAAAAAACTTTTAATAAGTGTGATTTAGTCAAATACTAATGATGAAGCTTTATTTGCGAATTAGTTACAAAGCGCGTTAGTTTTTACTGGAGCCATACGCGGAGAATAAAAAGTAAAGACATTCTAAGGCGAAGTTAAATTTTAAAGACATTTCTTACCTGAACAATTTGCGATGATTCGATCAGCTTTCGTTTTGTCGGCAACTATGTACCAAGCTGTCATTAGGAAGAAGATGCCTCCAAGGACCTCCACCACACTTGTGATGAACAAAGCATACTGAAGACTGGAAAACTCTATTCGTGGATTCTCGATGGTAAATCCCGAATGACACGCCGTTGTATTTGTCATTGTGCTGTTAAGAAGTGGACCCTCTTGAGCCAACATTCGAGTTTTTATTGAGTCGGAAATTATTCCCACCAGGTATGGACTTCCTGCATCTCCGAAAGCATGAGATAGAAGAATCTGGAAGGCTTCGGCAGTCGACCGTCTTGTTGGAATGACCACGTACTAAAATCGCAAAGAATTTTAACACATTAATGAAATGTTTACATTTAATAATAACTCATAAATATAAATTTTTACACTTAACAACACATTAATTAAATTTTTGAACATATAAATGTAAATTGCTAACAAGTTTTGACATTACTGAACTTTTCTTGTGGAACGTGGACTTACCAGCAAAATATCGGCCACAATGGACCAGTTGAGATTAAGAAACACTTCTCCGAAGAAGACAAGTGTGAAACATGCAATGGTATTGTACTGAGCCATCACTGCCCCTGCTAAGATTAAAGGTGTGCTGACTAACAGACCAAAGGCACAAATCAAAGGATCTGCCCGAGGATTTTTTACTCTTAGCTTCTGAGCCATCACCGAACCGAATGGCACACCGATCAGTCCCGACGTCATCGCAATTATTCCAAACTTGAGCGACACACTGTTCACCACAAAATTAAAAATTTCAAGCGACATTCGCAAGAAATGATTTTGAATTTAATTTGAATTAGGTTGTAACTCACTCGTCCATATCGGGCTTCACATCTGGATTTTGAAGGGCAAGTCCATAAGTGATAAAAATAGGTCCCCACCAGGCCAAGGCTCCAGCCACAAATGTTACGCATGTAAATCCCAAATTCGACAACATGAAACTTGGACTGTTTAAAAAATTACAAATTAAGTTCGTTGAAAATAATTCACACAAAAATAAAAGGAAATACGAATTACTCATTGATAATTATATAAAATATTTATCTTACTTTTTAACTAAAGCTTGTACATCCTTTTTCCAGGAAGTGGGTTTTAAATTAGCGCTATTTTCAATTTCTCCACGAAGGGGGTCGACCATTACAAAATAAATGAGAAGGACCGCAACGATGCCCAAGATGGGAGTTACACGCAGAGCGTATCTCCAGTCATCAAATAACTTTGCTGTTTCGGAGCCAACTATGTAACCCAAACCGCTGCAAGATGAAACAAAACAAACATTCATTATTTTCAAAATTAAAATTCATGTCTGCCAAGAAAAAAGGAAAATATGTGTACAGTATGAATACAAAAAGCCGATCTCATTCGTCATAAGAAAGTAAACTCTTCTAAAAATATCTCAAAAAAATCATATACGTTGCAATTTTAAAATTACTGAATAATATCGCCTGATCATTTTTACGAACGGGTTATTTGTCAAGGCCAACGTGTAAAGGTCAAAGGCATGCATGCAACTCATTTGAAAAAAAAATCTGTGGTGGGTTTTCCCTACTACGAGATACAACTTACTTCTTCTTCAGTTGAAAAAGAAGAAAAGGATACATTTGGTGATCTGCAAACATGTTTGGAATTCCGTGTGCGGCGCACGTAGGATTAAGGATTAAAGGAGGAGGGTGGTAATAATTCGTAGGATGTTGGTGATTCCTCCTCCAATAATATAGGTACAATAATCAGAGCCTGCAATCATCTCGTACGAACAACATGGAGTGTAACTACATTATGCACTGCGTGCAGACTTAATTACACATTTCGTTCTTAGAATCTCCTAACGTAAAAATAAGTCACGACACGTGTAGGATAAAGATAAAATAAAATGGCAAAAGTGCAGCAGTCTCTCTCGCTCTCTCGTCTCGCAGATCCGTTGCAGCCAACAACAAGAAAAGAAGCAACAGCTTTGCTTGAAAAGAGTCAAGGTATATAATAGACCTTGCTCGGGTGGCTCTAGCATCTCTCATGTTTGTAAAAGTACTCTTTTTTCTTTTCTGCACACATACCACTTGAAACTAGTACCTAAGAGAAGGAGTAGCTCACTCCAGTTGGATTTGGATTCTATTGTAATAATAGAAAGAGGAAATACATTGGCGTCGGCAGAAGAGAGAGACAGAAGAAGGAAAGGGCAAATTGCCAAAATGTTTAAAGTTTTTGCAATGACAGACATATTTCTATATGTAGTGTGTACAAATATGTTTTAGAAGAAGTGACACAGAGAAAGAAGGAGAAAAAAAGGAAGAAGAGCTTATACCTGCCAACCGGGATGGCAAAGTAGAACACGGCTAGCATTTTAGATCTGTTATCATCAATGAACATGTCACTAATAATTGTCGGGGCTATGGTGGAATAACTGGCCTCTCCTATCCCAACCATCGCTCGAAACACCACAAACCATGTGAAGCTTTTCTAAAAACATTAAACATATGTTAAATATTAATTCAAATGCATAGTAATATATATTTTGCAGTTAATTTAATCATAATTTGAATTGAAGGCGTGTAGATTCACAAATATAGTGCACAAATCTGTAGAAAGGAGAAAAGAAATTGGCTTACATCCATAAAAGAGCCTAGGAAAGTGGTAAGACACCAAAGGAACACACCAGCGATCATAATATATCTCCGCGAATGTCTGTCTCCCAAATAGCCAAACATGGGAGCGAATATCATATAACTTATCACGAATACTGTTTGCAACAAGCCTCCTTCAGCATTGCTTATTTCGAAATTACACTTGACCCTGTCTAAAATTCCTGTAAACAAAAAAAAATCAACATGTCACAACATTTACCCTGTTTGTGTAAATAATTGAAGTGGAAACCGAAAAAAATGTGAAGTAAAAATGTGAACTGACCTGCTAGGGTGAATCTGTCCATATAATTGATTAAATTTACATAGAAAAGAATGAGAACAGTGATCCATTGCATTTTGGTGATTCCAGGTTTTTTCCCTAACGTTCGTACATTTTCCATTCTATTCACATCAACTCCTCCTTTATGAATATCTTCTCGGCTTCTATTCGTCGAATTGACATCTAAATAATCTTCTGTGACTAACTTTTGATTGGATTTATTATTCGGGATTAACCCATTAGAACCATTCGAAATGGTCGCTGTGCCGTTTTTCTGAAACGAATCCGTCCCCATCTTATTCCCCTTCAGAAATCACTCTTCAGCTATTGTACCTCCAAAAATCCAAAAGAGTAATCTAGAATCTGAAAAATAAACAAACAAACAAATTATTATTTATTCAATTCAACAAACTATAAACATTTTTAAACTTCAATCAAAACAGAAATTCCTCAAGCTCTTTTGCAACTCAACTTTTTCACATTAACATAAACATAAACCTTCTCAATTCTCAACCACACGAAATGAAAACATAAATAATTACTGGAATCTCCCAATGCCAACGATGTTAACAAAGAAACGCAGTGTTGTACTATTCCTCCAGTTCTATTTAACTGCTGCTGTAAATGTAAACTACATTAGTAATGCTTGCAGTGAGAGAGAAATAATAATATTATGCATTGGTACAGCAATGAATGAAATGAAGGATGAGTTGAAGTTTTTTTCAACGTTGAGTGATGATGACTGAATTAAGCAACTCCTCTGCGCTCAACCACTCTCCGTCTCAACTCTTTCACAGGGGAAATTCTACTACGCTCACACTCTACTCGTCTACTCTAACTAAACTTTAAACTTAGCTAACACTACTCTCAGATATAGAAACTTTTTTCTGACAAGGCCGACAATTTGAGAATGATGTGCAATGCTGAGTACACGCTGCACCACCACAACACACACACAGTAAATTAACTGTCATCAGCAGCAACCACGGAGGCTATACTACACTTACTTTTCCGTCTTAGTAGTTATTACCCCACACATGAATGCATTATATTTATTACTGCGCTAATAATAACTAGCATAATTCTAATGTGGTAACAATTTACACGTTACTGATACTGCATGTTACTCGCTTTACGTACTAGTACTACAATAATAATAAAAATATAGAAAACGCAGTGATAAAAGGGATTGAGATTTACTCACAAACTGGATAAAGCGGCCAACGAAGATTTGATACAGCTAATAATAAATAATGTTAATGTGTGCAACCCCTTTTATAGCTCTACGAAAAATTGACTTTGTCATCATCATTAATTACTAATTAATTAACAAACAATCGAAAGTGTAAAATGACATTCGTAATTGCATAGTTATTAATGTCGTTTCACATCTGAGATAATTGTACAATTAGTTTAATTACCGTGTAGAAATTTTGTCAAAGGGCATTAAAAATTTGAATTGATATTACTAAACGTTAAACGATTACTCGAAAAATATAGAATGAGACTATCTAATATTTGAGATAATTGTACAATTAGTTTAATTACCTTGTAGAAATTTAACATTAATAATTTTACACTTTCTTAAAATCAAGGATTTTGACAAACGACATTAAATTAAATTATTTATTATTTAAAATTTGAATTGATATTACTAAATGATTACTCACTCTCAAAAATAGATTATAGATTTTACGTTGCGGAGTTATTTTACGTTGTACAGTCTATTATTAAACATGATATGATAAACAAATGCAACATGCTACAATTTGAAGGGGAAATTATTTTTCGACTTTAGGTACTTTTTACGTGAAGGTTACTAACTAAGTTTCTTGCCAAAGAAACAGCATCAGCTTGTACAACTGATGCCGGAATTACTGTATTACTGTTTACTTTAGAGACGTAAAGGATTCTCAACTATCCCCAGTGTAATAAAATAAATCAAACAAACTTGCATCTCATATGAGCCTTTAATTCTAACATTACCTACTACGTGGTAATTCCCTGGATAGAGTGAATGTCTCACGTACGTGTATCATGTCATGCCATAATATTAGTTAGAGAGATGATACAATGTGTGAAATTCTCTATAAATAGACTTAACCCAGAATGTGAATATGTAGCAGGATGGGAACAAGAGTGAATCCTCCAACTAAATTATACTATTCACAGTAATTCTAATTCTAACGCGTACTCAAAGATAAACATAGAGTATAATTCCTCCATTTTCAGATTCAAGCGTTCCATTGAATTTAGACTGACACATTTATTATTATCCCTATTAACATTATCAGTATATTGTTCAAATAAAGATTATAAATTATGAGTTGAGTGTTCTTCATGTGAATTGACCAAGTACAGTCATTAGCTAATTAATATTCGCTTGCCGGGGCGAAGAAGAAAATCTCCCTTAAAATTCAAAATCTATTAAATATTTATAAATATTTCTTCCTCTAAAACCACTTCACTAATATTATTTTAAATACCAGATTGGCAGTATCAGAGATTGCTTGCTAATGTTTTACTCAAACGGCAGTTCTGAACTGAAACGCATCCTAACCGCCCATTACAGGTTCATTGCAAAAGTAATGAGTCCATTCATAAGATTAAAAATAAACAATTTTTACACAGGAAAGGATTTTCCTGAATCATTATTTTATCATTTCATCCTGTCCTAATGTCGTTCGATATTATATTAAATTACAATTACACGCCTATTCATTGCAAAGCTGTAATTATGTATTAAATATAAAATCCCCACAGGATAATAATAATAATAATCATTCCTTTGTGTTGAAGCGTAATAAGGAGGAAGACAACAATGAGGCAACAATTACAATGGGAATGCACTGATTTGATTCCCTCAGAAATAAACTCAATTAATGTTATAATGAATTGAATAACGCTACACAGTAAAACACGAACAGGCAATAAAATCGCTTACAAGTCCACACACAAGGAACAAATAAGTAAAATTAAAAAAACAAAAGTCTCAGGCAATAATCAGGAGACATAATTTAGACATTGGACTTTAAGTGAGATTGCAATGCAAGCTTGCCCAAAATTGGACTTTTCGTTGAAAAATTAGATTAATTTCTATGTTAAATCCTGACCTGATATAATAATTTTAGCAATGAAATCAATTTCATTAGTTTAGTTCCTGTTATTGCTACAAAAATTGCTGCAAGTGTACTTAAGCCAAATAATGTCACAATTACAGCGAACAAGAAAACAAGGTCATCATGGGGAACAAAATCACGATTCAATTCAATTAGAATAGTAGAGCTCGCAGTTGGAACCGGTATGTTTGTACTTTGTATCCTTGAATTGCTACTTTCAAGCAATATGTAATAGAATAACATTATTTTACATTTACTATTATTGTTAAATAACACCCATAGGTGCTTGCTACAAATAAAACTCATTTTTTAGCCGGCTTCCTATTTTGTCTGGCATTTCTCAACAGCTATGAGAAAACTAGAGGAAAACTTTCTGCCGTAGACGCCGATTGTTTAATCACAAGTAATTAATATTTCTTAACTCGTGTGCTATGTGCATGTCCTGATTTACACGTTACAATACTCCCAGACAATTCTGAGGCCTAAATGATTGAGCAGCTTAAAAGGAAACTGTTTAAAAATTATTTTGTACATTTTCTAATGCAAAAATGAACATCTTTGTTGAAGTAATAATAAAAGCGATTCGAATTCCAAAGTAAATGCAATTATGCAAATATTTGTAAAAATCAGCAATCAACTACCGCCCCTCATGTATCATATAAAACTACTACGCGTTTGATTTCGCAAAAAATATTACCATGCAAAAACGAACATATAATATGTGTTCTGTTCATATTATATGAATATGTAATTATTATTACTACATATAAGTATTGATGTATATAAATCAAGTGTGGATGAACAGACAAACCTCACACACATAAGAAACTATGTTTCTAATTATTCAACTAATACCTAACTGCCTAATGAGCCGAATCTAAATTCACTTTCGGTAATCACTGGATTAAATATTAATGTACGTATTTACCTTTGATAATAATGACAATGACGCAAGGGGTAACAATTACACTCTCCTTATTGCGACATGAAGATTGAACAATTAGATTACAATTTGACAAACAAATTTGGAAATTTGAACAATTCTTGACGTTGTAGCACGTAAGAACACCAAGAAGAACAAGAGAAAAATTTGATTCACGTTGTGCTTATCTTCGTGAACAAGTCCAACTAAAACTTTGTGAGAAATAACTTGCGCGAGTCACTGCTCTGTTACAGGTTTCTTACAATCAGGCGATGTGAATTCCCCAATACGCAAGTCCATGTCTAGATACTCTATAGTAATATGTAGTAAAAACGCAACTCCAACCTAAACTCTTGCAAAATATTCAGTATTACTAACTATCATATAACAGGTGAATCATTCTACTACTCCCACTATATCCATCCGGTTCTGAAGTAAAGTAAACTTCGGGGTTTGACTTTTTTACAATACTTTGTAAATAAATAAACAAGGAAATTGAATTGCCGGCAAACGACAGACAGAAATGACTCACCGGATTTTTAAGAATTGTTCGTATTTAGTTGGAAGGAAGGACTGGCACGAGACTCTGCTGACAATGAGACCACTCCGTGAATTGCGGCTCGACTGGAGTCGTTCAACGCTTGATCTAAAAACGGGGGACTGCGTATCCCAACGAAGCACATGAGATTTTTACGACGACGACGATACGAGAAGCTTTTCATCCAACAACGCAACGTGTGAAGTGCAATTGCATCAGAAGGAGTGTTGGAGTATAAGTTCTGTAATAAGTTGTATAGTAATAGTGGAGACACAAAGTCTGGAACAAAATGAATGAGTAACTTGAATCACATAATACTCTTCTGGTATTACACTTGTAATATTAACCCTTGCTTATTCTCTTGCTTCTTCCCAGCTCTGAAACAGCAGTCTAGTCTTAGGCGTATAGTTTTCTATTTATAGAACACACTCTCCGATGTTCACAGGAGTCACTCTTATATAAACGAGTCTTCTCTTCCTCAGTGTAACTTTACTTCCTAATGTGTCACTCACTGCCACTCCTCTGCGTCTACAAGGGGAATGCAACAAACAAAAATAAATATTAATTGTTTAATTGAACTATAAAATAATTTTAAGGTTGTAAGTTTTGAATTCCCTACAATTAGGTTTGCTACAATGTTAAAAAGTAAAGTTGCACATTGAGAGTAAATTCATTGGCAATGAAATTCGTTTTCATTGATTGTTCTTCTAAAAATGAATACAACGACGCATAAGACTGATGGGAATAATTAATGAGACGAGAACACGCAACGAATGTGGAACTTTTAGAGGAGATTTAAATGACAGATTACATTCAGCAAAAGTATGGTATGACTTTCGTTATTTTGTGTCACTGTGTCAGTAACATGGAAGAACAGAGAGATAATTTATTCATAACTGCACAGCTAAGCTTTTTTATGAATTCAAGAGATTAGATTAATATATACAGCGTTGAACGTTATATTAATCCTGCCTTCTCTCCAGAGAAAAACCGTCTGTGCATTTTCTACATCCACAGAGACTTTTAACATTTACTTCCAACTTTAACCTTTGCTACAAACTACAAGCCAAAGAGTTTCATATTCACTTTTGCCAGACATAATTCCTCTTAATAATATCCAACCCTATTGTAAACTAAAGTTATGTATTCATTTCATATAATCTGCTAAAATGTGGCCAATATTGATTTACTCGCTCTGCTGAATGGAACTGCAGTTTCACACGGCAATAACTACTTACCTACTAACAATACGAACCCTGACCTCAATTGGCGCTAGAACACGCAAAACTTCTCTAAAGACCTACATACTGAAACATCTATAAATAAATCTATTCAAAAATGGTCCTTGTTCGAAATACATCAACATTAGCACACAGACATTCCTTATTTTGATTTATCTACGCAAAAATATCAAAACAACCAAAACAATACTCACATTGACAATGCAGCGAGGTCTCTGGTGTCTATTATTGATTGTGATCCCCTCGTAGCCGAAAGGAAGTGGAATTAGTCGAAGGAAAATCAAAAAACATATCTGATGTTTACTCAATAAATTTCTTCAGGTTCTTTTGGCGATTGGTCATGTCAGCTGATGATGGTTCAAAAGTTGACCCTTGAGGAAAGGCAGTCAGATTCTTGAAATTTCAATGGAAGGGTTGTTTAAATTTTGATTTCAAATTCGGATGACTCTAAAATAAATAACAATACCGAATTAGTGAAATCCACAAATAAACACAAATAAATAAATCTATCTAAGTACAAAAATACAAAAAACTACACAAAGAAAATTGTAATACATAAAATCAACAAGAGCGATCAGCGATAATTGGACTTATCAGTCAGTTATTGATATAAAGATAACAAAAGTAGACAAGTTGACTTGTAAATTGTTTATTTATGATTTCAGATTGCCTTACTTTGACTTTGTGTTTGTTTACTATCCGTATTTATTATGAGGAACTGTTAATCACACTTGATCTCTCTCAACTCACGATCTCTCGCACTTCAAAACAAACAACAACAAAACTTGACACTTTACAATCGCAGGAGACACAGCTGTGAATAGCCGGCACAGTTAACTCTTTTACTACACGTTGTGGATGTTGAAATGTTCATTCATACATTTAATGTCGCTAAAGGCCTTCTGACAATCAATTAGTTGAGTATTGTATAACTACACTACTAAAGACCATTGCAAACTCACAAAAACACATGTGCAGAAGTTGAGTTAGTTTAATGCCAGCTGGTAAAGAACAAACACGTAGGAATATTATTACTTGATGCTAAATCCTGCTGTTGTACTTTAATTGCTCTAATTTAATTTCCTTTGCTAACTACAATGTAAAATTGTAAAGTACAGTATTATTATTAGTTGGAAAAATAAATAATACCGTAAGGAAGAGTTGTAGGTTGTTGTAGTTGGTTGCAGCGTTGAAGGATGAGGAGTTGTTAGAGAATTGCGAGGATTGAAGTGTGCAGAGGCTGCCGAAGGAATGAGAAAGATTTCCCGAGAAAATGTTGGCAAATGTCAACAAACGCGTGTTTGAGAAAACGAGTTCTCATTGGGCCTCAAGCCGGATCATCAGATTCTCATAGGCGTTATTTCTGTTACTCCACCTGCCACCTTTGCAAACTATCGGAAAATTCTACAAGCGGTTGCTGCCGTTGCCGGTTATAACGTTCCTGGGTAGTGGCGGCGGCGGTTCGGTCCGTTGCTTTATTATGACGTCTTTTTCTTGCTTATCTCTCTCTCAATTCATTTCGTAGAAGGACCAGAGACGGACGGACGGCGGACAGCGGAAGTCATCGTCCTTCATTGGTGGTTACATGAATAATTGATATTATTGCTCTCATTCATCATTCAATTGTCCCAGTCAATATTTTTCATATCATATTTAAATAATTTTCGCAATGTTCACGTAATTATATTATGACTTTCGGTTTCCATTTCAGAAATTGCAAAATCTGTACTTATTGTTAGTACTTGCAGATATATACCTATAGATTAATTTTAGCATATATTTACTTATTAATAAAAGCAACGTATGTGTAGAGAAAAGTAGCCAAAATG
>JABASD010003638.1:0-18981 GCA_019776165.1 Pogonognathellus flavescens | reverse complement strand
GATTCAGTGAAAAGTTTTTGAAAGCTATTCCTGATGTACGACAGAAAATTCCAAAAATGCAAATGTTACTTGCACTTTATTTTGAATATTCCAATCGTTCGGGAATTTCCAAAAAATATGGGCTGGTGAAATGAAATTAATAATTGTTTTTAATATAATGAAGTAAGTTGTACTCGTTCACAATTGGGTGTTGGGTGCACGTGCCCGATGTAATATTAATTGTAGTAATGCTATTCTGACTTCAAATAAAAATTGGAAATTGCAATAAATGTGTTAGAAATATATAAACTTTTCTTTTCACTTGTTAAATGATTTTCTTTCATGATACACAATTAATACAGCTACGCATATGGGAATTTTGGAAATACTTGACTTGAGATAAAAAAATTCCAAATAAAAAATTAGCACTTGCTCTTTTCTTCATATTGAGTTGAATGGACTAGAATTAAGTCTTATGCATAAATAATTGTACCATTTATTAATCAATTTCACGGCTAGACAAAGAAATGATTGTTATATTTTGACAATAATAACATAATATATTTATAATATAACAAAAAGTCAATATGGAAGACATATTTACTAGAAGAAGTTTTTTTGATGCCAATAAAATAATCAATTACTTTTTTAATTGTTCTTGAAATATATTTACAATATTCATCTAATCTACAAGAAATGAAATGTCGTAAAGGGTGTGTAGTGGTTAGTTTCTAATTAAGAATCAGTATTATATGCTGCATTGCAGGGGCGTAGCCAGGATTGAAAATTGGAGGGTGCACATAAGAAAAAAAGATGAATACCTCATGTGAATTGAGGTTTCGTATTTAGAGAATGGGTGGGGTTATAATTTGTGGGGGCGACTGGGTGACACGGTCATCTTACGGTTTTAAATAAAAAATTGTGTTAAAATGTACCAGAAACAAATTAAATTCGCGCTTAGCACCCAAAATTTTACTACTTTTTGTCGTTTTGGCGAAATTTTATATTTTTGGCTTGGTTTTTTGAAAATTTCAAAAATGTCTAGTGTAAGTTTACATACTCTGTGGGGTGCACGTGCACTTGATGGAGTCTGTATGCTAGTATGCTGTATGCATACAGATTGCCGAGAGTTCTTAGGACTCTAAGGTAGGAGGTTGAAAACTCAACAACACGTGCACCCTGTTCACCCCCCCCGTGGGGGCGACTGGGTGACACGGTCATCTTACGGTTTTAAATAAAAAATTGTGTTGTTGAAAACTCAACAACACGTGCACCCTGTTCACCCCCCCCCCTGACTACGCCCTTGTGCATTGTGTGGTAGTGTGCAGTGTGCACCTGAAGGTCAGAAACTATTAAAATAAAACCCGGTTCCGGTTTGGTATTCGAAAATCTCGAATATTTGCAACATCTTTATCCCCTTAGGTAGAACGGTAAGAACACGGACAATGAGAATGAGACACTGAATCACTTGATCGCTGCACCCTTAATATCAGAAAATCCAGGTGACAGTCTGACAGTTCAAATCTTAATGGGAGTATCAACGTCAAATGAAATTTGTATATTTTCAACGACTTGAAGATGTGAGAATATCCTTGGGAAACTAACAGCACCAAATCCAAATTCAACTATTTGGGATTGTCTCAAGAAACATCAGAGTGGTCCGAGCAATTTTGCTTGTGTTTTGTGTGACGGGTAATTTTTCGTATTTCGGTTTCGGCTACAAAAAAGTGTAATATCTTCAAATTTGAATTAAGTCAATTTTGGTTTACAATTTAAGCAAAGGCTGAAAACAGTGAAAAAAGAGAAATTAGTGTGATGGATGATCTATTACCGTCTTTGCACAAAAAAGGATTATTAACGGACATTGAATGTCGAATCATTGTAAGATATTAGTTATTATTAATCATTCATTAATTTTGCAATTAATACACTTTATTCTGAGAAACATATCGAAAGTGTGAAATATTTACGATTCGTTCAATTTCAATTTCTCTTGAATGAAATAGGTAAGCACCGGACAACTGTCGGAGAAACAATTGGCCCTTTATAGAATTATGATGACCAAAACCAAACAAAAAGCTGCACAACTGCTTGAAATGCTCAGGGCAATGACTTCTGGACTACACGCCCAAGAAAAATTGAAGTTGCAACAATCGAAATACAAACATGCACAAAATGAATTACATTCGCCGTTTGAAGTAAACAAAAACCCGATGACCAATGATACGGTACGGTACAGTAGAATGCCATTTTAATCTTATTTAATTCGAGCTTTGGTAATTAATTAAAATTAAATATTTCTAATTCTAATACATTAATTTGCAGGTTATTAAGTGCATTTTTGGATTCTTGCCCCTGGATGACATTAAGAATTGTCGTATGGTTTCTAGACAGTGGAATTCTACGGCAGAAGTATTACTCCCAAAAAGAGCAAAAATTCACTTCCGCACCGATGGTTTACGACCCGAGACTTTTCTCGCAGTTTCCAAATTTTCTCTTCCAGATCTTCCGTTTTCAGCGTTTAAATTTTCCGAATGTGAAATTGCAGAGTTATCATGGCGTATACCTGAGCTTGACGACTTTTTTGAAAAATGGGGCAGAAATATCAAAGAACTGAATTTCAGCTATATAAATATAGAACAATGTGCCGATCCCAAAGATCCTCATTTCTATGAATACGATGTTACTGCTTGGTTGGAACATGCGTCTAAAATTACCAGTTTGAAAATTGAGGGTTCCGAAGTTGATGATGAAGAGTTAAATACAATGTATTTGTCTTCAGATAAATTGGAAATACTTTCGGAGATTAAGACTTTTATACTGAAAGGAAATAGCATTGAAAATTGTTCTGAAAACAGAAACGTCCGTATGACTCCTGTGAATATTGAATTGAGTAATATTACTTGCAAACGCGATGATGAGATCCTAAAAGAAATTCGTTATAATGATTTCTTCGACTTTAGTCAAGCTGTAACTATAAAGTTAAGCAATTGTAAGAATAATATGTCCGAAGCTATATTTGACATGAGTGACCAAGTGTTCAAAAACACAGACTTACTGTGTTTGGATGATATCGATACTGAAAACTGGAAAAAAGCAGAGGGTTATGTGCGACATGTCGAATTAAGAAGAATGCCCTTTATAGAAAAGAACTTTTTGAAAATCCAATCACTGAAAATTTCTGACTCAGTAATTGACTTATTTGCTTTACCGCAAACAGTGGAAAGAATTGAGACTCACAATTGTAAAATTTTTTGCAGTGAGCCAGTTAGCTTATCAAAATTAAAATTTTTGAAACTTCATTGGGGTGTTCGTCTACCTCAATTAAACATGACACATTTCCAGCTTGACAAGTGTGAAGATTTAAAGGAGCTAGTCATTAGGTATTACGACGTTAATGAGGAGACAAGCTTAACACGAATCTTTGATGTTAGCAGACTACCAATAAATTTACAAACATTGAGATTAAGGGGTAATCTTAAAAAATATTTAGCAGATGATTGGATTTTAGAGATTCCAGGCCTTGTTGTTCTAGATGCCCTTTGTGGGTCTAGCTTTAGTGATTATGTAAGAATTGCGAAAAAGTTCCGTTTTGGGACCCTGGTCTTGGTTTGCTATGCGCTTATGGAAGTTAGTACAGAAGATATTGTGAAATTTTTGTTGGCCAACATGCAAAGAGAACCAAAAAGAATAGTTATTGGTATGAAGTACAAGTCACACAATTTGCATTCAAAAATTCCATTTGAAGGTAGTTTGATTTCCAGCATAGTGGACCAAAAATCAAACTATTATGAGTTTGAAAATTCATTTGGAATAGTCGGAAAAGCGATAACTCGGGATCAGTTCTTAAATGGCTGCATCTCCATAGGAAATGAATCAATACCGTTTTTTAACGAAGCTCCATGTTAGTTGCCTTTACATAACTACTTTAGACTTTTCTACGTGACTAAAAATAAATATAAGTTATTGAAGCGTCAATCCATAATTAAGTTTTTACTGGTTATTACTGGTTAACCTGTTTATGAAAGTAAAGTATTATTATCGGTATCGTAATATTACAAAATATGAATTGAATAATTATTTGGCTTATATATATAACGGTAAATGACATTGTCAGTTAATAAAATATGTTGATTGAAAATTGTAAAATGTCAATTTGAAAGCTTTGAATGGGTTTATAATAAAAATTGTGCACAAAGGACTGACTCGAATCATATTTTCCATTGTTTGTTACAACTTACAACTCTAAGATCTTTTAAATCATACGTCAACAAAATATTCATTCCAGATTTATTGATTATGCAGACATGAAATAGAGTAGACCTAAAAAAAGGAGAATTGTTTGCATAGTATAATATAGTTAGCAGATGAACACTGTTCGTCTGGCATACTTTAAATTCAAAGCCCTTGTCTAAACAATCTAAGAAAGTTCATGTGAATTGCATACTTCGTTTTCTTTTAAGTGTTCAAATCCCTTTTTTGGAAATTCCGGAACGTCAAAATAAAGTGCAAGTAATATTTGCATTTATTTATATTTATTACAAAATATCCAAGGTATAAAGTCTAATCATTTCATTCACAAAAAATGGATTTTATTGTTTTTTGAAACATAATGCAATGTTATAAAAATGTTTGTGTGCTTAAACTATCCCTTGAACCTAATTCTAAAAACTGTTTACAACGTTCATTGTATTTCGAGTTCTAAGTTGGTTAAAAAATTGTCAAAATAAGTTGAAATTGCATCCCATGTTTAAAAATTCCTTACTAACCCAATCAACGTTAACGTATTTTTAACAAATAGTTTAAACCAGATGCTACAAACAGTTTGTTCAAAATATCTAATTTCGACTTGCTAGTATTTAAAAAAATCAAAAATTTGACTAAAAATGAAAAATTGTTTTAACGATTATGAGCATTTATATTTCAATTTTGAACGCAAGATTTCGGAACTCCCTAAAGTTCGTTTTCAATACATTATAAAATTTTGAAACAAATTATAAATTTTAATATAAACACATTTATTTTGTGAAGTAGGGAATTATGGTAACGCCACACATGAAGATTTCACATTTGCAGACAGCCACACAGTGAACAGAAATTATTCTCGCCGCGCCACGGCTGAGATGTGCGTTGATCGGAGCTGTCAATGTCGAAGATTGGTTCGATTTGGGATCCTTGTCCATTGTTTCAAGGACGTGATCCTCCTCTTCTTTTAGGTGTAGCAGAAGCGTTTTGACTTTGTAAATCGTCTAAATTGAAAGGAAGTAAAAATACTTGACTTGGGGCACTGTTTCCCCTCACCCTACTTTGTCATCTAGGTTGTTGAAAAGAGGTCTGTGGACTGCCATTGAAACTCGGTTTCCGGTTTTGGGGTTGTTCCCATTGGGGTTGCTGAGCACCGAAAGTTTGTCCGCGGTTCTGTGGCTGTTGCCATTGTGGTTGCTGAACACCGAAATTTTGTACGCGGTTCTGTGGCTGTTGCTATTGAGGTTGTTGAACACTTGAACACCCAAATTTTGTTCGCGGTTCAGTCATCGAATCAATGCAATCCATCTTGGTTTAGTTTTAGCACAGTTTTAGCACAACTGTTATAGCTTTTGGTTTGAGTTTAAATACCAGAGGATGGGTACAGTAGGTGCTATGGACTCATTGTGGAATGTGTTTGTTCGGATTTCTGAAATTCGGATAATAGAATTATTTTATATGTGATACTATTATCCAAATTTTTGTCGCCTATAGCCATGTGGTAGAGGTTAAGTCGTCTGCTGGTCTGAAAATCATTGTAATTTGCGGGTCGCGTTCTAAAATTGTTTTTTTACATAAACATGTCAGAACAAATAGTCTACATGATGGTATTCACGAATTATGAATAACTCGCATGTTCTGCTTCATGCTCGCAGACGCAGACGCTCAATATTAAGAAATTGATAAATTGAGACGCGTCCTCTCTAACGATGTTATAAAATTTTAATTGCTTGCTGGGATCAACACTCGACAGACAAACCAAACTTTTGACTGTTCGTAGTAGTTAAAACTAATCGTCCTTTCAAAGTTAGAATTGCCTTTAATATTGCATTTTCTTTTCAATTTTTCAACTAGAATTAATCCAGGCTTTACTGCGAGAATCTGCTGAATTCCAAGGTGGTCCAAACATTGAAAACCTTTTGTTTACGGAATTAGAATTTCTTTTCAATTTACGGTAAGTAGAAGTTTTGCTCAGTTAAATTTTGTTCTCCATTGTACCCCTAGAACGACTAGCCACTGAATGTATTTAGAATTCGGCAATTCGAAATTTTTGGAGGGGGCTCAAAGGCAGCAAATGAGTAAATTTCCCAAAATTTAGCCGAATAAACAATAAACCCTTTTTCCGGAATCTGGGGCTTACAATTAAAAATTTTATTTTCGAAACGAAGCGGCGTAGATAGAGATAATTACAATGAGTTGAGTTGGATTGCTTTATGCTCGCAGACGCAGACGCTGAATATTAAGAAATTGATAAAATGAGACGCGACCTCTCGAACGTTTTATAAAATTTTAGTTGATGAATCGACACTCGACAGACAAGCCAAACTTCTGACTGTTCGAAGTAGTTACACTTAATCGTGCTTTCAAAGTTAGAATTGATTTTAATATTGTTATTGTTTTTTTTCAATTTTTCAACTAGAATTAATCCAGGCTTTACTGCGAGAATCTGCTGAAATTCTAAGATAGTCGAGACATTTGAAAACCCGATTTTAATAAAAAGTTGTTGTGTGTATCATTTTCGAACACTGATTTAAGTTTGAAATAGTCTGCAAAGTACAAATCTAAAATCACTAAAATGGAACTGGAGCTTGAATGTGAACGTTGTGACCAACAGGAAGGAATCTGTGAACATCAAATGGGTTCCAAGGCTGGGAGTGAAATTACCCCGATGAATAATAAAACTGCGGGTAATTTATTATTCAATATTTTTCTTTATAAGTTTAAATTCCAAAATGAATTAAAATGTATTAAAATTTGTGTTATTTTATGAAACAGCTGATTGGAGAGAGAAAAGGATAACTTTGGACTCCAAATTAAGGTTCATTGCTGCTTATGACAATTCATTGTGCGATGTGACATTTCACGTTGGGACGATGAAAGAAAAAATCCGCTCGCACAAACTGATTTTGAGTCTAGCCTCAGGTGTTTTGGAAAACCTAATAGCTCAAGCAGAAAAGGACCGAATTGAAGCAATTTTAGTCCCAGATGTTGAGCCGAAGGTCTTCCGAAAGATTTTATTTGTGAGTCATATTCTAACATCATTTCCATCTC
This sequence comes from Pogonognathellus flavescens, assembly GCA_019776165.1. Classification (NCBI taxonomy): domain Eukaryota; kingdom Metazoa; phylum Arthropoda; class Collembola; order Entomobryomorpha; family Tomoceridae; genus Pogonognathellus; species Pogonognathellus flavescens. The sequence continues at coordinate 11,706 of JABASD010003638.1, read as the reverse complement.
ATTTTCTTCATTTTTGAACATTCCAAATGTATTGTAGCAAATTTTTTTATATCAAAGGCTTAATATACCATTTTCAATTGTATTAAATTGCAGTTTCTCTACACCGATGATCTGATACTGGAATCTTCCCAACAGGAACATAGTAGTGACTTCCTACTATCATTGTTGGAAGCATCAAGAAAATTTCAGATTCCCTTGTTAGAAATTTATGCTACAAAATTTCTTGAAATGGAACTTACTGTGGAAAATGCTATCTCAAATCTGGAACGCGTTGCGAATGAGGATTTCTTTGAAGAATATCTGTTTGAATTCATTATTAGGTAAGGAAATCCAAAAAAGTCAGCACCATTGCTTGAAACCAATTTAATTATCAATCCCGTCAACAGATGAGATTTTCTTAACGACAAAAATCAGAACTACAAAACTTTATGCCGCATGAATGTTACTACATTTTTATAACTGATTGTTAAAAAATTCTAGAAACGCTGCAGCAGTTTTTGACACGGATGACTTTCTTAATTTGTCTCATTTCAATTTGTGTAAATTGCTGCAAAATGACAAACTGCAATTGGACGAAATGATTATTTTTGAGAAATCTATGAGGTACCGACCATTTTAACATTAATTGTATACAAATAGAGTTTCAAATTATGCAATTTAATATTAAAAAATTCATTTTGAAATTTTCACTATTTTTGATTTACAGTTGGGCTAAGGAAGAATGCAAGCGCCAAGGCTTAATCGAAAATGGTGAAGCTATAAGGTTGACTCTGGGCCAAGCGCTTTACTGCATTCGGTTTCCATTGATTTCCCTTGATGACTTCTTAGCTCATGTAATTCCTCTGGAGATTTTGACGCTACTTGAACAACTGGAAATATTTAAATATACAGTTTTACACGAATCAAGGGGATACAGAGGATTTACCGAACACTTTGGATTCAACTGTAATCCAAGATTATGTTCAACCACGACATTCACGACAACATCTCCCGATACAGCCACAGTGGCTGAGAAATCACAAAACCAGACGAATACCGTAAACAACCCCTGTTTAAAAATTACAACTACATGTGCTAATTTTTATAATTGCATATAATTAAATTTACACCACATAAAAGTTAATATTACTTCCTATTTTACGTGAATTATTTTATTGGTCTTTAATTTCATTATTGTTTAATTTTGAATATAGGAAGTTTCAAAGGAACACACATCTTTGCAACATGAGTTAATCACCGTGAACGGACAATCAGAAGCGGGTAAACCTTCAGATTTGTCATTGAAAACCACTCAACCTAAAATTAAAGAAGTTGCGATTCAAGCAAAAGTCGAAGAACCCATTAAGCTTCCCGAAGCAGAGAAAGGGTACGAGTCTTGTTCTGAGCCGCGCAAAAACAGTGATAACGTTAAGGTATGTAAAGAATTACCTTTAGAGACAAAGGAGTCTTACAATTATTATCACCGTCAATTATTATTATTATTATTATCACTCTAAAAGATAAGGCTTGATTTACTATGTCATTATTATCCTTAGTTTACATTGTTAAGCTTTATTGTGTTAAGTATTGGTATTAGTATAAGTAGTATTTAATCAATCACTTTGTCAATCTAAGTATATAATCTGTATGTTGCAATGATTTTCTTTAGGATTTCAAACGAAACGCAGTTAGAATCCTGAACACAATTAATCATCAGAATTTTTATTCATTGTTCAATCGTTTCTTGCAATTACCATTGTACGATATCCCTAATGATAAAGCAAATGAAGAGAAGATCAATGCAATTGCGGAAATTGTATTTGAAAGAGTTCTTCATTACAACAAAACTGAACCGAGCCATTTTGACGTTTACAGCAAATTAGTAAGTCGTTAATTGTTATTTTATTGCAATTAAATTAAAATTGGAATTATTTCAGTTGTTAAAGGATATTTTTGCATTTTTACTTTAGATTCTTATGACATGTCAGATGCCTACTTGTAAAATCAGAAAATTTCGCGTGGAAATTGTGAACCATTGTCAGAAAGAGTTCCAGAAATCTATTGCCAATCAGGATTATGTTCGAAATGAAGTCAAAAATACTGCTGCTACCGTAAATGGAGCTATGGAAGAGAACCAGATGAAGTTCTATCTTGAGAAGAAAAATGAATTGAGAAATAAATCTCTGGGAAACGTCAGATTCATTGCCGAGTTATACAAATATAGATTTTTGACGACGAAAATAATTGTAAACTGTGTCAATGCATTATTGGGTAAGTTTCTTTTCTACATTACAATTTTTTTGCTTTCTTTAATTTAGAAACTTTTACCTTTTTAAAGTTAAAGCAACCATTCTATTTATATTTATTAGTACATTGTCATTTTCACAATTCCTATTATGCTGATTTTCAATGACATGAACTGCTTGAATTTTTTGCAGACTGTCCTACCGAAGTGAATGTAGAATGCTTGTATGACCTGCTGAATGCAATCGGGCCAAGGTTGGAAGCATCTATAAAGGTCGAACAGGTCACAAAATCTGGATCATCCTCTGTGGCAGAATATTTTAACCCAGAAGCTGCATATATGCACAAAACATTTTCAAAGCTGCAAATGCTGAGACAGGGCAACAGTTTATCTCTGAGAATTAGATTGCTTCTCCTGGTGATAAAATTTATAATATTTTTATTCTTTTTTTCTTTACGTTGCAATATGTTTAATTATCTCTACTACATATTTCGTATCGATTACTAGCCTAAAGTAATTAAACTATGACTTAAACAGCATATTTAATTATTATTGCTTTAGAATTTGGTTGAACGCCGTGAAGATGGATGGAAAAGTAGAAATCCACTGCAATGGCTTTCTATCAGTCCTCCTGCCAAATCCAACCTACCACTCAGAAGATCAAAAAAAGAAAAATTTCAGGATGAAATGAAAGAGAAAATGTCTATTATTGCATCTTTGGTTACTACCAAAGCGGAAAAAGAAAATGCATCAAAATACCTCCAGGAGCACGTCGAGCAAATGGGGAAGGTAAACGTTTTATTAACTATTTTTACATGCACAGACAACACACTTATAAAAATTTAACCGGAAACATATCACTATTTACAATGTCTAAAAATGTTTTCTAAATTTTTGGTAACATCTGGTTTTTAATAGATAATTGGCATGAGGGGGAAGGGACGAGAAATTACGCTGCGAAACATTATTGCGATGTTGCAATACCACGTAATCGACAATAATAATCCAGGACAAATTTGTCGTGAGATTTTTCAGGTATGTTATAATTCTTTAATATTTATGGGAGCGTAATTAGTAATTATTATAGAAACTCTTTTTATCTATAACTAAAACCTTTCTAATTTACTAGGAGAATTCTTTGGAGTTCCGTAATGAATTAATGGCGATGATTTTTATGGAAGCCATTTGTTCACTGGCTTGGACTGACAAAAAAGAGTGGGACATGGCTATATTGAGAAAAATGCTTCCTTTGTTGCCTCTTCCCAATTCCAAAATGTTTCCGTTCATTTGGGGCCAGGCTAAGATCTATTTCAGAAATCATGCAATTTCCCTACGTAAGCTTTTTTACATTTACCCTTCCATTGTGTATTCCTTTCTTAGTGATAACTTTTTAAAATTATATGTCAGTGCTTATTATAATGTGGACATCATGACATGAAATTTAAATCCACAATGTGTACTGAATTTTAATTGCAGACCACGAGGAAGAATTGTTGGCGATGATGATGAAATTGGATTTGCTGGAGAATAAAGCAGTGAAACTAAATAAGTGAAATATTCCAAACTTTGTTGTGGCAACTTGAATGAACTGAATTCAACAATGCAAAATGATTATTTTCAAATGAAATTATATTATTATTTATTTATTTCGATTATTTTGTTTACTACTTTGAGATTACATTGCAATAATGCAGAACGATTACTTACAAATGAAATTATTTTGTTTATTACTTTGAGATTATATTGTTTACGTTAAGTTCAATTGATTTACGTTCCGGAATTTAATGCTGGTAATATTATGAATGATTAATTCTTGATACTTATTTTGTAATTACTAATAACCACTAATGAACTTAATAAAATTGTCACTCGCCTATAGCTGCCCTCTGATTACTTGATTGTTTGTCTCCAAAATAACATATACTAAACATACCAAAAAGTGCAATTTAATTATAATTAAAATTAACACACCTATAACCTTAACCATTGTAGTTCCTACATACAGATACAACATAATATACGTAACATTGAATCAAAATTATATTAAAAATCAATGCACATACCATTTGTCAATCTAGGCGAATAAATACTACTACTACGAGCCGAAATTAAACGATGAGATTAAATTGTTTGATGACGTTAGATTTCGTAGTACTCTAAACATATTACTAGTGACCCTAAGTAAGTGGGACAACAAGTGATGGCATAAAGTAGTCCAGTAGTAAATCAAACATTCAAAAATGGTATTTCATTTCGTTTTTGATTTTATTTAATGTATTTTTTATTACATTATTGCTTTAAAAGTTGCTGGCACACCAAATCACATTTGGTGTTCCAAAATCATGAAAAATGGAAAAGTACATTTTTGAATGTTTGCCTTATGCCGTCATTCGTTGTCATTTATTTCTAGCAAGTGCATACTAGAAGTTTACTTGCTATAGCAAAAAAGATGACACAAAAACACAAGCCGTATCGTTCCGTGTAACAAACAATTGAATTCCAACCAAAAAAAATACTTATATTTTGAATCAAGTGTCTTTATAAACTTATTACAAAACTTTGTTGTTTATTTATTTATAACCCCGTTTTGACCGGTTTATTATTATTTTCAAAGGAAAAGGGAGTTCAAACAAGAGTATGAGATCGATTAGATCTAAGGTTATTAGACTGGATTAGATCGATAGTGAGATATGAAGAAAATAACCTGTGGGAAACCAAGCTACATAATATAACTACGCAAATGCTGATACCTACATGTCATTTAGCCATGTTATCATCCATAATACACTCCTTACAGATGAAAACATGACATTATATAAAATTATATAGCTAATCCGCCTACTAGCTACTCCAAGCTTGGGTGTCATACTGTCAACTGCTGTGTTACTTTATCACACTTGTAGGCAACTACATATTTATATTGATTTATTGATTAAGTAGAGTTGTAATCGTGACTTGGCAGTTTATAAAATACAATTTATAGGAGTGTCATTGTCATTAATATAACTTGCGAAGTATCATGCTTAACATGTAAGTTCTGTTTTCAGAATTTTAATGTCATAAATACGGATTGTGGTCACATTAAAATTATGAGAACTGAACTTATATGTTAAGCATCTTACTTTGCATTAAAGGTGGGCCCGAACCAAACTGCTCGGTTGGGTACGGTAAAAAACCAAACTTGAAAAATTATTTTGACAATTTTACCAAGCCGAACCAAACCCATACACTAATTTTGCTACTTGTTGCTAACTAAATTGAAAACAAATGGGTTCTAACCCTAATAAATTGTATACATGAATCAGTTGGAGTTCAATTTGACCGTTCACTGTAACTAAAGATTTGTTAATCAATTAAAGCCTTAATGTTAATAATTTAAGGTTCAATTTTAGTGTTCTACAAATATTATTTTATTTGTTCTCTCGTGGTACTAAATAATAAAACGTACATATAATATTTGGTTACAATTATTAGCAGTTTTTCAGAAGAATTTTCTTATCACTTGTAAGAAACTAAATTTCTATCTAAACGAAATAAGTGACTATTTTTTATATTGTGTAATATAAATATATCATTTCATTACACACGAATTATAGGACTGCAAGTTCTGCGACAATTAATATTTCGTTTAATTTGATAATATCATATAATTCCTATTTTTGACTGCATTTATAAGAAAACCAAGTAAGACGTACTTTTAAATCCTGGATTATCAATTAATTCAATACAATTTCTTCTCAAAATTCTTGTGACTGAATTAAAATTTTGCATTCTAAATATAACTCCCACTGTTCACTAGAACACCCCAGTTAATAACAGGTTAATAACAGTAATTATCACATGAAATAATTCATGAAACAATAACTCCCCAAGGTATATTCAACCGGTGCGTATGAAATATTCTCATATTAACTAAGATTAAAAAAAAATTAAAATTATACTTCAGCAGGTGAAATGCAAAACTTAAAAAGAAAAGTACTATTTATCTTCTTATTGGCTGCAATAGCCTTAATGTGTTTTTACGTAATATTTCCTAATAACAGTTATTTGAGTAAAGCCAATCATCAATTCCATCGGGTGGAACGGAATCACGCACTGTACTCTCTCATAGGTAAGACCAAAATACTTAAAATACAATAAAACAAAATTATAATTTCCAATAGTTAAGTTTTTATTTATTTATATAAATTTCATGAACACATAATGAAATACAAAATTTTAATAAAAATATATTAACGAAAATCGTTTTCCCCAGATTACAAAAATGATCACTCCTCTAGTGAAATTAATTTTCAGAAGAATTTAAATAATTCTCTTTACCCGATAACGATTGTGTCTGGGTATTTTCACTTCGACAAATCGAAACATTCAATTCGAGAATATGAAAAGTGGATGGCTAATTTCCTGCCTCAGATTGTAACTGCTATGATAATCTTCACTGATAAAAAATCCGAAAAAATAATATCATCTCTGCGAAATGGATATCCGACCCACATTGTTGTATATGAAAGTGTTTGGGACCTTCCTCCGGTTTCCGGTTTGAAAGAAAATTATTTCAACGTTCAACATGCCTTGGATCCGGAGAAAAGAATTCACAACGCCAATTTGTACGGAGTTTGGAATTCAAAACCTTGGATGTTACATCGTGCAACAGAATTAAACATTTTCAATTCTACGTATTTCTATTGGGTGGACATGGGCGTCTTCAGAGGACCTCAGAAATTTACTCGTTCTAAGTGGCCAGATTTAAACCAAGCGAACAAAGTTTTTAATTACGGCACTGTAAATCGACTTCATATGTTTTTATACGATAAAATGTATCAGTTAAAGAATTATACTTATGCAGAAGCAAGTAAAGTCTTTGGTTTTGTCCTTGGCGGATTTTTTGGAGGATTACCGCCGATAATTAAATGGTGGACGTATACGTATTACAAAACTCACGATGAGATGATGGCAAATGGATATTTTGTTGGAAAAGAGCAAAATTTGATGAATTTTATATTAATGAATTACAAAACTTCATTTCTAGTTACTTATCCACGAGATGATTTTGAAAATTACAGTACTGAAGGTTGTAAAAACTATTGGTTTTATTTTCAAAGTTGGTATGCCAGTGATAAAGAAAGGTTAAAAAATTGTGCCGTCAAACGTGTGTATAAAATGGAAGAATTTTTTAAAGCTGTCGCTGAACAACATGAGAAAGGTTAAGACATCCTAGTACTGTATACCACTATTTGTATAAGACATTTATATATTAGCACGTCACGGACGGAAGGACGTAGGGATCCATGTTATAAAGTTGCTTACGCTACTTAATAAATAGCATAAATTTGTAGTTTCATATTTCTATGTGTGATTGCCTAAACACATTTACTGTGTACGATAATGAGTCTCAATCACTATATTATTTGTACGTATAAACAAAAAGAACATGTAATAGTAAAATGCTTCTTTATTTTCGGTATATTTTTCTGGTTCACGTTCTAATCGTGTTAATAAAATTATTGTGGTAGAAAAAGAAATAAAGGTTAAGAGAAGGCTACAATTTGTAATCTCTTGAACATAATTTCTCACGTATTTTATAACCTCCACTTTATATGAATACATATGTTATGGTATATTTATGATTGGTAAGGTAAACTCTACAAAACGATTCTACACATACGCATGAAAAATTCGCATTGTTCTTATTACCAATGTAAAATAAAATAATATCGGTAGGTATTTCGTACTAATCAGGAGGTTTCCCCGTGGCCGACACACGCCAATAATTATGGAACTTTGAAAGTTTGAAGAGTGGGGATACACACAAAGTACGTCAGAGCAATATAATTAATTGTGCTTCTAATTGTGGTAAGGCAAATAAAAATTATCATAAAAAATGAGCTGCTGCTATTTATTAAATTTTCCAAAAACTGAAGACGGAAAAGGTTAGGTCGTTCTACATTTCTACACTATATTTTTCGTCCGTTAATAAAGTTAAAACTGGAACTTGCGCTTGATTTGTTTAATCCTCCAAAACGTTGAGCTTTTTATACACACTTGGTCTGACACTTTATTGTTGTGGCTATACCTTGATGTGTAATACAGTGAAAATAAATGTAACAATTAAAATATGTGAGTGTGACTAATATGAAACAAATTTAAGAAATAAATAGATTTGTTTTTATGAACAAAGTTTATATTTAAAAACAAAGCAATTACATTATTTAATTACAATATTAAGAGTTTAAACGAGATGTGAAAGTGATATGAAATGGTTGAGGATGTTTAATAGCAACGAAGCTTTAATATTGCTCATTTTAACACAATTTGTTACTTTAACGCAGAATGAAAAACATAAAAACCAAAAACCAGGGTTTTTGAATTTTTTACAACCTAAAAAACCAGCAAAACCCCAGCTTTTTGTGTACCAGACCAGGTTTCCTGATTTACACCCGGTTTTGATCGGTTTATTATTATTTTAAAAGGAAAAAGGAGTACAGATAAGAGTATCAGATGGAATAGATATTAAAGGTTACTAGATTGTATTAGATCGATAGTGAGATATGAAGGGAAACCTGTTGTAGACCAAGCTGCACAATATAACTACCCAAATACCGACGCATGTCATTTAGCTATGTTACAATCCATATTAATATACTGCTTACAGATGAAACCATGATATTCTATAAAATTATATAGCTCATCCGCCTACTAAGATTGGATGTCATAATGTGCCAATGCTATATGTGTAATTTTAACACGTGGGCAAATACATAATAATATTGATTTATTGATTACATTCGTATAGAGTTGTCATCGTGAATTTGCTAAAGATATACAAGAAGAGTGTCATTAACATAACATATACGAAGTGAGATGTTAACATTACAAGTTAAGCATCTTACTTTGCATTAGAGGTGGACCTGCACCAAACCCGAAAAATAACTTTGAGACTTGTTACGAACTAAATTTAAAAAAAACGAGTTCCAACCCTAACAAATTTGTGCGTGAATCACTTTGAGTTGAATTTGGAAATAAACGCATACAATTTTTGTAATTAGATATTAATTAATAATTTTAAGACATAATTTTTGTAATGACGGGCTTAATTTTAATAATTAAATTTTACTCGTCCAGATGCCCGGGTGCGCCAGAACTGGCTCATTTTTACACCATGCCCACGAACCGTGCAGAACATAATATTGTTCGAACCCGAACATTAAAAAATCTGTTCGGGTCCACCTCTACTTTGTACGTTATCAAAGAAACAGTTACATATTTTATCAGCTGTAAACTCGCGATGACAATTTTCATCACGTATAATAAAATGTAAGTTACATTGTGGGATGATATACCTGCTAGTAATAATATTATTATGCAATGTAACGGTAGATAGCCGAAAGTGTGTCATGGGAGGGAGATGAGTGTGCTACATAGGAAAGTACTACTCATATCCGATCAGGTTGCCTTACGTGGTTTGGTTGTGTCCAATTGACATTAATGTCGAATTTTTTTAATGAATAACAAACCGTATTGTCGAGCACATTGTGTGTTACAAACATTTATTTGTTTATTTGCTCTCTCGTGGTATTAAAGTTTTTAATAAATTCTACATTTATTTGGTTACAATAAGTGTACATAATTATATTACTAGCGGATTTTCAGGATTTTTTTCAATCACTTGTATGCAAATAAACTAAATTTCTAAATATAAATTTCTAATAATAAACTAAACTAAACACAATAAAATTTAAAAAAGTGAAACACAAAAATGTCATTATACAAATGCATTGTAAAATTGCAAGTGCTTCGACAATTAACATTTCGTTTACTTTTATAACCTCATCTAGTTCCTACTTTTGAATGTATTCATAAGAAAAAAGACTAACATCTTATACTAACTAAGGTTATACAAAACTATATTTCAGCACGAGAAATGAAAAGAAAAATAATTTTTTCCTTCTTAGTGGCTGCAATAGCCTTAATGTGCTTATACGTAATATTTTCTAATAGCAGTTCTTTGAGTAAAACCAATCATAAATTTCATCGGGTGGAAGGAAGGAACCCACTGTATTCTTTCATAGGTAAGACAAAAATACTTTAATACAAAAATAAAATAAAACAAAATAAAAGCTATACTTTCCAACATGAAACCAAGGTGGATGGTTTAATGCTGTGAAAATTCTTGAACAAATATTGAAATGCATCAATTTAATAAAAATTTATTAACGATTTTTTAACAGATTACAAAAATGACTCCTCTAGTGAAATTAACTTTCAGAAGAATTTAAATAATTCTCTTTACCCAATAACGATTGTGTCTGGGTATTTTCAGTTCGACAAATCGAAACATTCGATTCGAGAATATGAAAAGTGGATGGCTAATTTCCTGCCTAAGATTGTAACTCCCATGATAATCTTCACTGATAAAAAATCCGAAAAGATTATATCATCTCTGCGAAATGGATATCCGACCCACATTGTTGTATATGAAAGTGTTTGGGACCTTCCTTCGGTTTCCGGTCTGAAAGATTATTATTTCGACGTTCAACATGCCTTGGATCCCGAGAAAGAACTTCACAACGCCAATTTGTACGGAGTTTGGAATTCAAAACCTTGGATGTTACATCGTGCAACAGAATTAAACACTTTCAATTCCACATATTTCTATTGGGTGGACATGGGCGTCTTCAGAGGGCCTCAGAAATTTTCTCATTCTAAGTGGCCAGATTTAAACCAAGCGAACAAAGCGTTTAATTACGGCACTGTAAATCGACTTCATATGTTTTTATACGATAAAATGTATTTAAAGAATTATACGTATCCAGAAGCAAGTAAAATCTATGGTTTGGCCCTTGGAGGATTTTTTGGAGGATTACCTCCGATAATTAAATGGTGGACGTATACGTATTACAAAACTCACGATGAGATGATGGCAAAAGGATATTTTGTAGGAAAAGAGCAAAATTTGATGAATTTTATATTAATGAATTACAAAACTTCATTTCTAGTGACTTATCCTCGTGATGATTTGGAAAATGACAGCACTGAAGGATGCAATCAATATTGGTTTTATTTTCAAAGTTGGTATGCCAGTGATAAAGAAAGGTTAAAAGATTGTGCCGTCAAACGTGTGTATAAAATGGAAGACTTTTATAAAGCTGTTGCTGCAAAACGTGGAATAAGTATAGGACATAGGATGAACATTCATACTTGGGTATATATATTATATCCTATTGTGTATATACCCATATATATTTTGTGATATTGCATTACTCGGTAATGTTTAATGGCCATTTCAGTCATTGATAAAATAAAACAACACATTCATTTCGGATGTGATAACTGATAACACAAAACATGTAATATGCTTCAGTCAAATGTATCCAGTATAGTTATTGAATTACTTTTCACTCTTGAATTATTCTTGCTTCATATTTATATTCTTCTAACCAGGGGCGTATCTAGAAATTTGTTCTGAGGGGGGCCCGAGCCGT
>JABASD010003637.1:0-18982 GCA_019776165.1 Pogonognathellus flavescens | reverse complement strand
TTCGGTATCTTGGGACACTTGTACTGTCGCAACGGCTCATGAGTTCACGAGGCTCATAGCTGTGGGAGAAGTTCTGAGCTTTCATCCATAGTGGACGGCAGTACTAAGGGATACACTTGGCTCGCTGATAGTACGGGGTGTGTCCTTAGGGTAAAAAGTCCCTAGAAGCTGACTCTAACTCACAATAAGGGGAAGCAAAAACAGGAGTACCGGAAACGGTGGCTGCAAATAACCCCGGAGGGTTGAGCGGCTCTATTAGGGCTCCACCAACAACTTAACTTAACTAACAACAGCCGAAACTTTTATACAATGTTATATTTGACGAGTCACAGTAGGTTTTCTCTGAAATCGTGTTTTAGGGGACAACAGGGGAAATACCTCCACGTGGATAACTTAAAATCAAGGTTGACAAAAGGGCATTTTATTGTGATATGATAATATTTGAAATAAGATATCCAATCATTGCAATAAAATAAATTAGCAGTAAAAATACTAGATCCGGATTGGGTTGGCTTTTTCCGACACAATCCAATTTTGATCCATTAAGAGCCCAACCCAACACCCAGTGCTAGAATTGAATGGCCAACCCAACCCAATGCAAAACCAAACCCCATATATATAAACTGAAATGAAGACAAAATCTATATGAAGACAATAAGACAGAATCTATAATGAATATGAGAGTACTGCTGTATGGCTGTATTGAGTACCTTCCTCCTCAAAATGTTTACCGATATGAATATTAAGTTAATACCGTGAGGAATAAAACATTATTAACAAATTAATATCGACGACTCGACCCATTCTGCTGACCCAATGTTTTCCAACCCAACCCATTTTTAATGAACTTCGAAACAACGGAAACCCAACCCAAATCCGTTTGGGTTGGCCCAATTTCTGGGTTTTGGGTTGGGGACCGGCCTCTAAAAGATACAAATGTTCGCAAAAATAAATTATTCTTAGTGCTGAGAGTTGAGAGAAGTTTCACAAACAATTATGGACGAAGTATAATGTGAAAAAATAAAGTTCGGTCAAATATTTTTTTCTCATTCATTACAGAATCCGATTTAATTGTAAATAATAATCCAAGAAAATTTCAGTAAGTCAAAAATTATGTAATTGGAAAGTTTTCCATTAAATGAACGAGATGAACGATAACTTGATCTGGAAAATCGTTTCTCACACATTCCGCATTCGTAAGGTTTTTATCCAGAGTGGATCCTTTTATGCGTATGCCATTTCATTTGGCTTTTTGCTGCAAAACTTTTTGGACAACTTATTATGCACTTGTAGGGCTTTTCTCCAGTGTGGCACCGCATGTGACCTGTTAACTCAGAATTCGTAAAAAACTCGGAGCCATACTTATTACAGGAATGATACTTCTCGTTAGTGTGGGTCCTTCGAAATTTCGAATATGCGTATATCTGCCGGAATTTAATGAAAACCCTTTTTTGCAGAATGAACACATATACGGTTTTTCGCCAGTGTGAATTCGTTCATGGAGTTTTAATTTTCCATTGGATTTGAAATTTTTGTCGCAAAATGAACATTTTACAGGTCGTGCTGCTTCATTATACTTTTTACTGCCACTGCCATCCTGATTCCTGATTATAAAATAGGACTTCGTTGACTGAAAGATTGATAGCTGATGACAAATCCTCTTTTGTGTGTCGGAGAATAATGTGGGATTTCAGGTATGCAGAATTAGCAAATGATTCACGGCAAAATAAACAATTTCCTGTCATTTCTTTCTGGTCTACCGAATAATCTAAAAGTGCGGTTCCTTTTGATGTAGAGAAAAAGTGGCCAGCTGTTTCATCACATGCTTCAGCTTCTTCGACACGTTCGGCAGTTCCATCATTACCATGGTATGACGAAGACGACTTTGTCCATAAATTCTCAATATACGAATTCAGCCTCTGAATTTGTACTGTGCTTTCCCTGTTAGTTAAAATGTATTACTTAGTAGTTTCACATCAAATAATGCAATAAAGTTTCTTATATTAAAATTGTATTATCCGATAATATGTAAAGTTCAGTTCTGCGATAACTAATCCAAATAATCATTCATCAAGGGTATACCCCATTTATTTTATTGCAAATCCAAGATAAGATACGCCTGTGTTTCTTACAATTTGGCACGTAATAAATACCTACGAAATATTGTAATTCAGTAAGACAAATTTTACCTAACCGCAACCTAAAAAACAATATCGGAAGTCACACACTGGGCTAGAAAATTAATACTTTGTGCGATTTCGGTTAAAGCTTTTATCTGATGTAATTGGGGCTCCTGAACACGAACATGATGTTTAAATTACCCGAGAACACCCATAAACCCGAAAAAACCGAATTCTGGTTTCCAACTTTCCCACCTTATAAAACGTGCTACAGGCAACGTACAACATCGAGTTTGGTGGCATTCGAAAGCCCATGCTTTCGATTGATACCTCACATGCCAATAGTTGTAATAGAAAAAATTTGAAAATTGTTTTTTTGGCCCGATTTCAAAATTTTTTTAAAAAAAGACCTGCAAGTTTTGGCGCCCAATTTTTGCATGAATCGAAAGACCGTACAAGGGTCGATTTTATGGTATGCATTTCATACCTGGATCTCGTTTCGTCAACGGTCAAATCGGAACGTTAACTTCATGTTTTGATCAATGCGGAAAACTGACAGATCTTCTGTCTGACACCCATCAACATCAAAAGTGTATTGAGCTTTAATGGTTAAGTAGCTTAACGAGAAGCTCTACTGTCTTGATATGCTGACTTGTACATTAGAGCTTAACTCCTCTGTTTGAATTCCCACGCACAAGGGCCGTCTACATACACGATGTGTTTTTTGAAAAACAAAAATTCAATTTTCTTCGAAAATATGAACATTTCAAAAAAAGTATTTTTTGCAGTAAAAATTACACTCTTAGAGCTATTCAAAAATGTATACATCAACTACCTGTATTTCCCCCTCATGGGGTAAAATTCCCATATAAGGTCCAAACTGGTTCTATTTTTTTTAAATTCAGTAAAGATCCAATGAAGATGATTGTATTTTTAAAAAATGCTAGGGACAAATTGCAAAGTGGACTTTTTTTTAATTTTACTGAATTTCGAATTTTAAGTCCGCCAAAATTAAAATTCAAAAATTGATAGTGCAAAATTTCTTTCATTTTTTAAAAATTCTGTAAAATTGCTATCAAAACGATTTTTTTTAAATACTAGATACATTATTGAAAACTATGAAAAAAAATCCAGGTTGTATTTCAAATTTTAAGAGCACCAAATTTTAAATTCAAACTAAAGTCATAAAACAAAAGTTTAATGGGTGGTATTTTGGGGGGTTAGGGGGGTGGTGGAAAAAAATTACAAAGGAAAAAGTTGTTCCCTTTGACCTAAACTATAACATGGTCAAACCATAGCGTCATAAGGTCACCCAGATGAAATCATGAAAAATTTTCTCTCTGTAATGTTAAGGCTTTGGGACTTGGAAAATTTTTCATTGATTTCAACTTGATTTTAAAGTTTGCCGCTTTTGAAGGAGTTATTGGAAAAATAGTTAAAAGGGGCCAAATAAACATTCTTATATCGCACGCAAGCTCGTAAGAAGATTTAGGAAATAGCTATAAAGGGCGTCGATTGGGGCTCCCGTTTCGTGAAGATGACAGGAAGTCACCTTTACACACAAAATGCAACTGTGTGTTTTTATACGCAGGCCAAATATTTTTTATATTGTGTGGTTGGCTTTTTAACGATTCATGTAACTGGTTAACGGTTCTAAAAGTGAAAGTAATGGTGTTAAAGGACGTAGAAACACACATCCAGTTTGGTCATTCCTTAATACTATTCTTGTATTCTTTATTTACTTGATCTACTTGATATCTATATCTACTTATATCTACTTGATATTATAAACATTATATGCGTAAAAGATGGATTATTCTTAGGAGGACTCAGAGTGAGTGAGTTAGAAAAGCTAAGAGTTAACAGAATTTTCACAAACAAATGGACGAAGCACAATTAAATCAATTAACTTCGATGACTAATTAATTTCTGTGTCATCATAGAGTTTTGGTTTATTACTAGTAAAAATTATTTAACAAAATTTCAGCAAGTCAAAAATTAATTGGTGGTACACCATGAAGTATCCTTGTACATGGCTTAGCGTTGACATGAATTTAGTTGCAAACTGAAGGAAATAAATGATTTGTTACACATTAGTTTATATAATTTTGTCTGTTTTTACATGATTTGTCACAAAAATAATTTTTAAATATTTTTCTTACGACTAGCCTCTTGAGTTTTAAAATGTACTGAGAGGGTGCGAATGCTCGCAAATGTTCTTGAACAGACTGAGCATTGATAGCGTTTTTCACCTGTCTGACTTCGAATATGGATATTTAATTTTCCATCCGATTCAAATTTTAAATCACACAGAACAAACACGAGATTTGCTTTGTTTGTGACTTCGACGAAAATGATTTTCTCTACGTCTCTCACTTGTATAACTTCGTGTGTATATTGAACAACCAAATCGTTTTTCATGGTTGGTTGGTACCGTGCTTAATTTCATGTGTTCTCATATCGGGTTTAGTTTTAAATTTCTTGTCACGAATTGAGTATGGGGACTGCCTATCGTTGCTGTGTGTTGTCATGTGCTTGTTCCTATGGCTGGCTTGCGTGAAACTTTTTTCACGGTGTTTTTTTTTTTTTGCCGGTGTGGGTTTTCTCGTGAGCTGTACGAATACTTGAAGTGGAGAAGTGTTTCTCATACAATCCACATTTGCATGATTTTTCTCCCGAAAGAATTCTTTTGTGCTGGGCAAGGTGGCTACTCCTTGCAAAACGTTTTGGACGAATTAAGCACCTGTAGGGTTTTTCTCCAGTGTGGAACCGCATATGAATTTTTAACTCAGGTTTTGTGACAAAAGCAGAGCCGCACTCCGAACAAGAATGAAATTTTTCTTTCGTGTGTGCCCTTCGAATGTGCATATTTCTTGTCGCAGTTGATGGAAAATTCCTTTTGCAGAATGAACATGTATATGGCCTAGGCGGTTTTTCGCTACTGTGTGTTCGTTGGTGTCTTTTCAAATTGACGTTTGTATTGAAACTTTTCTCACAGATATGACATTTGTAATGTTTTTCTCCGGTGTGGATTTTTACATGAGTTAAACGATTCCTTGAAGTGGTAAATCGTTTATCACACAGTCCGCATTTGTATGATTTTTCTCCGGAGTGAGTTCTCTTGTGCAGGACAAGCTGGTTATTCGTTGTAAACCGTTTTGGACAAATTAAGCACTTGTAGGGTTTTTCTCCAGTGTGACGCCGCATATGATTTTTTAACTCATAATTAGTGAAAAACTCTTTGGTACACTCAGAGTAGGAATGACATTTCTCTTTGGTGTGTGCCCTTTGACTTCGTATATTTTTTTTCTCAGTTGATGGAAAATCTACTGAGCCGAATCAGCATTTAAATTTTCTAAGTGGTCTTTCGTCAGTGTGAGTTCGTTGATGTTTTTTCAACGTGCTATTGACCCTAAAACATTTCTCACAAATATTGCATTTGTAATGTTTTTCTCCGGTGTGTGTTTTCACATGATATGAACAACTACTTGAAGAGGAAAATCGTTTCTCACACATTCCGCACTTGTATGGTTTTTCTCCAGAGTGTGTTCTCTTGTGCTGGAGAAGATGATCACTCCTCGCAAAACGTTTTAGACAAATTAAGCACTTGTAGGGTTTTTCTCCAGTGTGGCACCGCATGTGAACTCTTAATGCGCAATTCGTAAAAAACTTTGAGGCACAGTTAGGACAGGAATGATATTTTTCTTTGGTGTGTGCTGTTCGAATATGCCGATTAATTTTGGAAGCTGATATAAAATTCCGTTTACAGAATGCACATTGATACGGTCTTTCACCAGTATGAATTCGTTCATGCACGTTCAAATCTCCTGGATGACAGATTTTGAAAGTTGCATTGCAAAATGAACATTTTAGAGGTCGTGTAGTTTTGCTGTATTTTTTATTCAGAATCACTTTCTTCCTAGGAAGGACGAGTTGTTTTAGTGGAATATTGTCTGCTGAAGAAGATACCTCGTTTTCGTGCCGCAGAATAATGTGGGATTTCAAGCTTTCAGAATTAGCAAATGATTCCCGGCAAAATAAACAATTTTCTGTCATTTCTTCCTGGTCTGCCGAATAATACAAGAGTGCTTTTCCTTTTGATATAGGGAAAAAGTGGTCAGCTGTTTCATCATATTCTTCTTCTTCTTCAGCAAGTTCGACAGCACCCTCATTACCATGGGCTGACGACGGCGACTTTGTCCATAATTTCTCAATATACGAATTCAGCCTCTGAATTTGTACTGTGCATTCCCTGTTAAAAAATATTACTTATTAGCTTTACATCAAATATATGGTATTACTTCGTACATTAAAATATCATTAGTCTATTGGCTTTATGTTCGTTTAGTTTTGCGTTAATCTTTCTTCAAGGGTATACCCCATTTATTTTATTTTATGAATCCAGGTCCACAGGATACACCTGTGTTCTTTACAATTCGTCACATAATAAATATCCACAAAACATTATAATTCAGTGAGACAAATTTTACCTAAGCTAAACCTAAATAACAATTTCGTAAGTCATAATATTTTGTTTTCTATAATAGAATTATATTACAATATGAATCCGAACATGACTATGCTAATTATGGATTTATTATAATTATTAAAAACACATACACTTTGAATAAACCATTTGCAACGGTGCAATAAAGTAGCGCAAGAATATAATAGTATTAACTAAAGATAAGTCACCAAAGTGGTTGTCAAGTAAGTTAGCAGCAAAATAACTATTCTTACTATATATATTAGATTTACAAACAACAATTCACATTTCTCAAAATATTTGAATTTTAGCGGCTGTTTTCAAATTTGGCGGTTTTCACTCTCAAACAGAAATAGAATTCACTTAGCAGCATTTAAAATGCAGTTTATTGTTGAGGCTGTGTCAATACAGTAATTATTCTAAATTATCTCAATAGTCAAAGGTCATGAAGGAGTTGACCCATTGACCCCATTTTTCAATGGGACCTTTGTTGTAACCCGGAGATCACACATGAGAAATTTGAACGATTTGTGTTCGTCCGTTCGTGAGTTATCGTGGCCACGGACAGACGGATACAAACGGACAGACAGACACAAACCAGACGTAGACACCATTCTTATAAAGTAGCTTGCGCTACTTAATAATGATCATTTCCTTATTTCTTAATTATTTTATGTTAATTGTAAAATCATATAATTTCACAGAAAATTAATATTTGAGAAGGTTGAATTAAGTAGAGAAGTAAACAGAGACTTTATTGTGTTGTGAACTTAAAACATTGTGTGACATTAACTGTGACATCAAAAGTGACACTATATAATCTGTGTTAGTACTAATGACTACGTGTACTTTAAAACACCAGTGATTATTTGTTGAAATATTTAATCATTGGCGTTCTTCCAATTCAAATTATCTCTTTTTGAGTTATCGTCGTCAGAGACAATAGTTACTCTACAAGGTCAGAGGTCATGAAGGAGTCGAGCGATTAACCTTATTTACCGACTGCACCTTTGCTTTGTTGTGACCTATAAATCACGTTTGAGAAGTTTGACCGAATATTCTGTTAATCTGTTCGTGAGTTATTGGTGTCACAAACAGCGGTTATTTTGTAAGGTCAAAGGTCATAAAGAAGTTAACCGATTGACCCCATTTTTGAAAGGGATCTTCCTTGTGACACGGAAATCACACATGAGAAGTTTGAACCAATTGTGTTCATCTGTTCGTGAGTTATAGCGATCACAGACAGACAGACAGACAAACGGACGGACAGACGGACAGACGTATACACCATTGTTATAAAGTAGCTTGCGCTACTTAATAATTATTCACTTGTTTTGTTATTTGTTATTTTTGAATACCCGTTAAGTGTAGGATGAATTGTTAATTGTTAATCAGTTATCCGATTGATTATTTTTTTATTTTTTTATTTTTTTTTATTTTATACTCGTAAATGTTACATACCAACAGTCAGCACAGCAGTAGGAGTGCAGATTGTGCAGAGTTTGAATTTGTTGTGTTTTTGGTACGATTCAGTGGAGTCTTACACAGCTACGCGTGGTGAAAGGACGTGTCTGCCGCATCGTCTTGCCTTACAACAACACTGTACACCTGTATAATATAAGTCGCACAATGCAGGGCGTAAAGGGTATCGCGTAAATTGAACGAATGCTTATCACCGAACATCAACTCACCGACCACAACTCACCGAATTTTCAACTGACCGACGAGGTAAGTCACCGAACACAAGTCACCGAAAACAACCTACCGCTAGCAACTCACCGAAATGCTAAACCACCGAAAAAGAAACTCACCGAAACCAACTCACCGAACACAACTCACCGAAAACAAGTCACCGAACACAAGTCACCGAAAACAACTCACCGAACACAAGTCACCGAAAACCACTCACCGAACACAACTCACCGAAAACAACTCACCGAAAACAACTAACCCAATGAACCTCACCGAATACACCTCAACTACACCGACAGATTCAGTGAAGCTTAGCGAATGGAAAACAATTTGGAAAAAGCAATGATCATTAGGAAATTTAAACCGATGATCCTTAGGAAAATTAAAGCAATGATCATTAGGAAAATTAAAAAATGATCATTAGGAAAATTAAAACAATGATCATTAGGAAAATTAAAACAATGATCATTAGGAAAATTAAAAAAACTTCTGTACTTGCATGGAATTGCATTCATGTTACTGTTAACTTGTTGAGTAAATCAAATCTCGCGCACAGGCAAATGAAAGATTTTCATCGTCAGCGTTCTGTTTAACCTTTCTTTGTTATAATTGCTGTGTATTGCCAGACAAAGTTAAAGTTTTCACCGTTTCCAAATGGTAGATTTTTTTCTGAAGTTACTTTGGATAAAAAACTTTTACCTGTAATTTCCTTCTGTTTTACACCGTCAACTGTGTCTCTAAAATATCCCCACAAAATACTTCAAATTTTGAAAATCATTAGAGGTAACAACAAAATTAATACATTGAATTAAGTAATTGCATTAATCTATTTATGTTAAATAATTTAATCTGAATGTACATTTGAAATTTCAGGCATGGAGTTACAATTTGTTAAAGGACAGAGAGGGAACGACAATGTAATTTATGAAGGATTTCGTTTTGTGTTGGATAAGAAGAAACAAGATGATACAATTTATTGGAAATGTGCAGAATACGCTAAATATAAATTTCTTGGTCGATGCAAAACCTCTGGGGGTCATTTATTACACCACTTGAATAACCACAATCATCCTCCGTCAGCAACCAAAATTGAAGTCAAAAGAACTTTGAATTTGATAAAAGAACGCTGTTTAAATAGTACAGAAACAACACAAAAAGTAATTGCTGACTGTACCACGGAAGTAAATATGTCCGTAGCAAGTGCCCTCCCTACAATTAGTTCCATGAAAAGAACAATTCAAAATACACGGAAAAATAAATTAACGCCATTACCATTACCAACATCTCTTGCTGATTTGCAAATACCTCCAAATTATCAGCAGACGTTAAAAATGGAAAGCTTTCTGGCTTACGACAGCGGACCCGCGGAAGAAAGAATACTTGTTTTTACAACGGACACAAATTTAAATTTGTTGTCAAAATCAGAACACTGGTTTCTAGATGGAACATTTAAAACGTGCCCAAGTTTGTTTGTTCAATTTTACAAAATTCACGGTATAGTTGGAAAAACTGTTATTCCTTTGATTTACGTCTTGTTACCAAGAAAAAATCAGCCCACATACACCAGAATGTTGGAAGCGCTTAATACACTTAGACCTGGTAGCCATTTTTAATATAAATCTACTTATATTAGCTTGTTTTATAAAGATTTCAGATAAAATTAATTTAATTTTAACAGGGTTAAATCCGGTTTCAATTCTCGCAGACTTTGAACTCGCCCTTTTTAATTCCATGCGTACGGTGTATCCAACTGTGATTCAACGCGGATGTTTTTTCCACTTGTGTCAAAATGTCTGGAAGCATATTCAGCAAAACCCCGATATTTTAAGCGCCTACACTAATAGCTCTGACAGTTGAACTTAACAAAACTGGTAGCATTGTCATTTGTTCCTGTTTCCGATGTAGAAGGTGCGTTCAATACTCTCATTGAGGAAGACAACTTTTTTGTTTCAAATGCAGTACTGTTGCAGCCAGTCGTTGATTATTTCGAAGACACTTACATTGGTCGCCCCAACAGACGTGGTGTTCGAACAACTAGATATTTTGCTATTCCACTTTGGAACAATTATGATGCAACTTTAAATGATTGGGCAAAAACAAATAACTCGGTTGAAGGTTTTCACAGAGGATTCAGTTCTTTGATGGGGATGCATCATCCGAACGTGTGGAAATGCATCAACATTTTCCAACTCAGACAGAGTTTAAACGAAGTAAAAATTGCTCAGATACTCTCAGGACACGCACAACCCATTGACAAAATTTTTTATAAGGATATGGCTCGCAGAATCAAAGCAATAGTGGAAGATTATCCAAATCGTACTATTCCGGAATATCTGCAAAGTCTGTCTTGCAATTTGCAGTATTATGTGTAGCAGTTAGCATACAGATGAGTACATATTATACCAAATATTATATATGTTGCCGTTAATTAAGTCATTTTAGAATTATCTAGTCACTAGGTGTATATAAATTCATGTTGATGGTGACCTATACACTAAAAGTTGTTAAGATAAAGTACCATGAGGATTACAATATAAAGTATGTAATGGTTGCAGAATATAGAATGTCCGAATAAGTTTTGAAACCTTTCGTTAATGTAACAGTAAGAATTTCATGTGAATTAGTGTGACGATTCGACCAACCTTGAGCTACTACCGAAATAATAATGCGATAAAAATCGAATTAACTGTTTATGTTATTTAACTGAATTAGTCTGGTTTCTATAATTTATATATTTTATATTACATTTTACGATTATCATTGCCAAAATTCCAATTCAAAACGTGTATTTCTTATAAGATCGTACTTTAGTTCATTATTAGCTCTTTAAGACTCGTGATATTTTGTCGGTGAGTTGTTTTTGGTGACGTGTATTCGGTGAGTTGTTTTCGGTGAAGTGTATTCGGTGAGTTATGGTCGGTGAATTGTTTTCGGTGAGTTATGGTCGGTGACTTGTGTTCGGTGAGTTGATTTCGGTGAGTTTCGTTTTCGGTGGTTTAGCATTTCGGTGAGTTACCAGCGGCGAGTTGTTTTCGGTGTCTTGTGTTCGGTGACTTTCCCTGTCGGTCAGTTGAATTTTCGGTGATATGTGGTCGGTGAGTTGATGCTCGGTGATATAAATTCGGTGACTTTACGTAGAGCCGGGCGTAAAGTGAATCAACAAATAAATAAATAAATAAACCATTGCAAAACGGCTATAATAAAGTAGCGTAAGATAAACATGTGTGGTACTGAACAATTGTTTTCTATTGTGAAATTATTAAATTTGTCAACTGTTGTTGTCAAAACCAGGCGCGTAACTAGGATTTAAATTTGGTAGGGTCACAAAAAGTTTGGGGCGGTCACAAAGTGTATAAAATTGATTTTTTGCGGCCTTCTGCCGCAAATAACCTATTTTTGGAGCAATTTGGGGGGGTCACGGGCACCCCGTGACCCCCCCAATAGAAACCGTGATGTTGCATAAGAAAGGAGATAACGAGGACCCCCTGAATTATCGTCCCTTATCTTTATTAAGCTGCTCATTAAAGCTGTTTACATCGATTATTAAGGAGAGGCTATACTCGTGGACGGAAAAATGTAATTTACTACCAGAAGCCCAGGCTGGATTCAGAAGCAGCCGGAGCTGCGAAGAACAAATATTTAATCTCAATGCAGCAATTCAGTTGGGTACAAATAATGGAAGAAGTAAACAAGTATACGCTCTATACATTGATTTCAAGCGCGCATTTCCCTCGATTCCCCATAACAAGCTGTGGTCAAAACTAAACACCCTAGGGGTATCCACAAAATTAATACGAATACTACAAAAGTTGTATTGTAACAGCACAATGAAAATAAGAACTGACGATGGGCATACAGACGAAATTAGTATAACAAAAGGACTGTTACAGGGAGAAACATTATCTCCACTGCTTTTCTGCCTTTATAACCATGATATTGAATCTATCCTTCTAAATGCATATGCCTCGGGAATTGAAATCGACAAGAAGACTGTGCTTCATATGCTCCTTTTTGCGGATGATACTGTAGTTCTGGCCCCCACTCCATTAGCCTTACGAATAAAAATAAGAATATTGACCAAGTATTTTATGGGCTTAGGGCTCGAAGTGAATTTAGATAAAACCAAGATTGTTATCTTTAGGCGTGGAGGACGCCCCCCAAAATACTGTGATTTTTACTATAAAGACAAAAAAAATGAAATCGTCAAAGAATATATTTACTTGGGAGTCAAATTTTCAAATTCTTGCGTATTTCGTTCAGCTGCAGATATATTTAAGTCAAAAGGAACGGCCGCGGCTTCGGCAGCATGGACAACAATACAGAAAGGAAGAATACAAGACTGGTCAGTTTTACAGCTTCTTTTCAGCAGTATAGTACAGGATTCTTGCCTATACGGTTGTCAGATATGGAGTTTAAGGTATTTGGACATAATAGAAAAAGTTCAAAGTACATGGCTTAAACGATGTCTACGATTACCAAGATGTACCGCAAACTACATGGTAAGACTGGAAACAAATAGTCACCCTCTGAGTATCCATATCCTTAAACGTACCCTTATGTTATGGAGAAAAATATTGTTGATGCCGGACAACAGATACGCGAAGTGTTGCCTACAAGCCCTTATAAAGAAGAGTGAGATAGACAATGTAAAGTTTAATTGGTATCTACAACTTAAGGATTTACTACATAAGTATGAGCTGAGTGATCTCCTGTCCAACCCCCATCCACACTCCATTCTAGTCGCCTTACAATCTGAGCTAACACAACAAATACAGTTAGATAGAGAAATTGATATAAATAGAAGTGAGCTGTCAAAAAATAATACTTGGTACACATTTATTAAGCCTAACTCTGTGCAGCCTACTTAGCGCTGCATATACCCTTAAGCCACAAAAGATTGTTAGCACAGTTAAGATTATCGAAGGGTCACTTTAAATACAAATTAAGTAATACATTATTGGATTGGAATGAACGTTGTACTATATGTAAGACGGGTGAATCGGAAAGTATGTACCATTTTATTTGTAAATGTGAAATGTACTGTGATGTAAGGTGCTTCCAATGCCTCCCTCTCGGTACGTTCTTGAGCCTGACTTTTGATGATGCAAGTGCATCTATAATCACATCAAAATTAAGAAGTTTTGCTATATCATATTCAATCAACGAAATAGCACATATTATAACTTTTTAACATTTTAACAAGCTATGATGTTTTGCAATTAATTTTTGTCCAATAAAATCAAATGCGTAATTGAGACAGGAAAAAAGTTTTGATTTATTTTGTGCAAACAAGCAGTCACATGGGGGGGGGGCCCGGATCAATGATATTTTCAGGGCCGGGAATTGATCGTTACGGCACTGAGTGTATCACTGTAAAACACGTGATAATATTTCAAATTAAATGTCACGAAAGCACCACTCTTAAGCAATCCCTTAACGTAGTGCATAGTGGATTAAAAAGAAACACAAAACGAATTCAATTGACGTATTTTTCATGACAACAAGTAGGTACATGACAGTTTAAGTCCAGGGTGGAACTGTACATCGTTTGGTGAAGTTAGAAAAGTCTGGGAAAGAGTCAGCACAGTCAGCAGATTTTTAGATTTAATACTGAATGTAATTCGATAAAGGGAAATACTGTCATAAAATAAGGTTTATACATTTCTACACTATAAAATAGTTACAGACCTTATAGTAGTGTGGAGTATGGTAGTTGTGAATGTGCAATTTTTGTTCTAGTTTATTTATTTTATTTTGGCATTGCAGAAATAAATCACATAATGTTCACAATTTGTCCAAAAATGTGTTCCAACATTTTATTTACCCCTGCCTGCACTTAAACTGTCATGTACC
Source organism: Pogonognathellus flavescens (assembly GCA_019776165.1). Classification (NCBI taxonomy): domain Eukaryota; kingdom Metazoa; phylum Arthropoda; class Collembola; order Entomobryomorpha; family Tomoceridae; genus Pogonognathellus; species Pogonognathellus flavescens. The sequence continues at coordinate 4,831 of JABASD010003637.1, read as the reverse complement.
TACTTCGTCTCGGATAATGTAGTGGTGGAATATATGCGACTCAATGAAGTTAAAATGTAGAAATATTATAATATTTTACCTACCAACATAGCGTAATTTCACATTCATCATTATTAATCCCAATGTAATTTAACCATGGTATACTATAATATAATAGAGAAATGGTCGAGTTACATTGATTAATCCTAATACAAACTATTCACAAATTTAATGGGTTTCCCCTCACATGGACTCACCCGTTTTATTTCCATATGCACAATCAAATCATTAACTACATAATATGAATAATCCCAATTACATATTCTTACCTATCAATTAAATATCATTCCTACACATTTACAATATACATACAAAATTCAATCTGATATAGTGGAATGGTGAATTGTTTGTGAGTCAGTGTTGAATATTCATCTCCTTTTAATTTGTTTTTGGATGTGTAGGGATTTTCCTGTCGAGCTCGGTTTCCATATTTCTCACAAAAACTTTTTGACGCAATTCTGGAGAAACACTCTGGCGGATTGGGCAGTGGGTATTTTGATAGGGTTTAAGAATAAAGCAAATTTTCCTAAGTTTATGACACAAGGAATTGAAAATTCGAAAAACGCAAACTATACATACCAACAGATTTTGATACATAAAATTAAAGAAGATTTTGGGGGCACTGGCAATTTTGCGTCTAAAGTAGAGTAGCATCTCCAATAGAAGGGACATAAAACAAATTGAGACACAGAAAAAGAGAATCGCAAAGGCTGTATAAATACGAACAAATAGCTTCATTACAATTGGCCTACTATCGCCGTAATCTTCCTTATCTGCTTTTAGGTCGTATTCCGCTTTGACAAAGGAATATAACAAATTTCTTAAAAATAAGGAAAATCCAGCCTCCTTTAGCTGCCTGAACGATTTATACAAAACATTTTGGAACCTGATCTGAAATCCCCAGTACTCCATATAGGAAAAAAATTACTTTGGTAAAATATGGCAGCGCAACCTTTTGTAGCCGAGTGAGACAAAAAAATCATAATTGACTTCATGGAACAGTTTGTTTTCATGGATATACTCGAAACCGACGGATAAAAACTTTGGACGAGCAAAAAGGAAATTTGAAATTTGATTTGTGAGATTATGTGTGCGGAATACGTCGAAAATTAATTGAGAGCTATAGTTTTCTTTTCTATTAAACCTTAAATAATCCCATTTGAATCCTGCTTCAAGGAGTTCTACGAAATCATCAAACGGTTTATCATCATACGGTGCTGTGTGTTCTCCTTTGACAAAGCATTCATATGCAGTGGACAAAAACCAACCAAGAAATGCTAAAAGTAAAATAATTTTCCTAGAAGTCGGGCTGTGATCTTGACGAAAAAATAGAGCAATCCCTGTCAACCAAGACAAAGAGTGTCGTGAACGTCTCACCCTTTCGACTTTCAAAATATACAAATAGAAATATAAAGTGCTGACAAAATATGAAATTAGAATCAAAACCCAACCCATTAAGTCGTAACTATCAGTCAGATACGCAGAAAAGTGTGAAATCTCAATTTTGCTTTTCTTGCAATACATAATGTGTAAGAATTTCTCAGAGTTCAAAATGAATTTCTGAGTCACCAAATACCGGTCACTTCTTACTCCCATGTATATTGCAGAATTAGATGTTCTATCAAATGGGCTTCTGTATAATATCGAGAAATTCAAATGATCAGCAACTTCTCTGAGAAGTAGTTGTTGATATGAACATTCCTGCACAAAGATTCTGAAATTAAAAGTTTTAGTGCCCAAGAAAATACATTTTTGCATTTGGCTGGGGGAAAATGGTAAATAATGACCGAGGTAAACTTTATGTTTTTCTACTCGATGGATCTTCCGTTTCCAAACCTCGTCCCATTTTGATGAAGTAAGATCCCGATTAGTCATTTCAAGAATTTGTTCGCTAGTGGCCGACATCATGTACATGTGTGGTATCCAATTTACATCAATGAATGCATGAATTATTTTTGCGTCAAACGCTTTTGTAGTTACCATAAATTCTTTTAGCACCATGGACGTTGAATTTCCCTCTCGCAAGGCATGAATAAAGAAAACGTAACTTCCTTCTCTGTAGCTTCTGAAATTTGCCATAATGATTGAAACTTTGATCTTTGTATAATATGTGAACAAAATAATATTGAAGTCGCAAAATTCTTTAGTCAGCGGAGGTGGCCTGTGATCTGGTTCATTGCTTTCCTCTTGATAAACTTTTTCTGTTTCATTGTACGAATAAATTGTCCAAGGCTGTGAATGCTGATTGTGAACAGCTAAAGGCTCCAGTAGAGACGATTGATTGTCGTCTATTTTTAAATGAAAATCACATTTCCTAAAATCTTTCAAATTGATTGGAAAATCCTTTCGACGGGAATCAAAGATATTGTTATGTTGGTGACTATATATTACACATGCGAATATCAATGTGAAGAAAAATAATTTCGAAATATTGCAAGGTGACATTTTAACGTTGGATATTACAATGTTGTTCCCTCGCACAAAACAATAGACTACAATTGAGTGGCCATTGATTGAGTTATAGGATTTATTTTACATGGTGGCGTCATGTACAATTCTACAGTTGTACAATGGGATTCCCGTTCTAAATATTTTAGTAATCGGCTATGCGTTGTTATGTCACTTTCTGGAACAAAACAAATCCAGGGGAAAACCACATTGAGTAAAAATACGTGCATTATTGATTAAATTTCTTTATAGTTGGTCATGCTGTTATATTTAAATACAAGCTGAATGTTAAGAGTGCCCATGTAGAACACAATTCAAACAATACACCGTTAAGCATATTATAAGTGACACTATTTAGGCAAGAAATAACAAAATATATTACTAATCAGGCGCATACCACCAAATGATCAACGACCAACTTGACATCCCTGAGTAGTTTGCATCAATGTTCCTGATTTTGTTGTTACTGATTTTTCCATACAGACACAATTCTTTTGCAATGATGTTATCGTTTTAATATCCTGGAACATAACTTATATCATTTGTAATAGTTTTGACATTTAGATTTATCTCATATAAATCATGGTTGCAGTTTTTCACATAGAAAAGTGGTCTCCGTGTGCATTCTTGGAAACGAGGTCTAAACTTCAAACTTAATAATTTCAGCTGCGGAATTACATTTACAAATATGATGTTGGGGTGAAAAACCTAAAGGCATAAGATTGAGAGAAATTTCAAAATAATATGTGTTGAGTTATGTAAAATGTAGTAATTATGGAATTTTTTATGTATTTTCTGCAAATGAAAAAATGTATTGTTAAATAACATATGAATTGAAATTCTCTGTAATTTACTCTATAATTTACACTAACTCTAATACTGACGTATTAATTTGATGTTCTCGTCTCATTCTTAATACCTACATAACTTATTATTATCAACAGAACTATTCATGTGTGTTAATATTATAATAATTTTCTCATCTCAAGAACATTTAGCCATGTAACAAGATCTACTGCAACCTTTGTCCCATTGACGTGGAAAGGATGTGCAAGTAGGCGTATTATTTGTTATTGTCTTCATTGCATATGAGTACATAATATGTACTCATATTGTATTATATCTTATAAATATTAATTATAATATTTCATATATGATGTGATGTGTTGTCTTGCAATGGCTATCAACGTAATATATATAATCTGATCTCCAACGCATTAATAAATCAGTATATACTATTCTCTACTCAACGGGAGTTGAGTAAAGAATAGTTGAGTACTCGCTGCACTGTTTTTGTCATTTTCCATCATGTTTTCCTATACATCTCATCACACACACACAATTAATTAATCTACACATAGATAAGACAAATTACCTTACTTATCAAATATATTACGCATACACAAAACCATCTATACAATCATGTCATCTTCATTTAATATGTATTAGGATGTTGTGCATGGAAGTTAGTAAATATAATTCTTACATATTATAGCGTTGTGGTGTATAACGGATTTTATTCATAAACCAATTTCAGCTAGTTTGACTATCTTCCTCCCTTCCAACGACGAAGCTGAAATTCAGGAACTGCCATCTTCCAATAATATTTGATTTTTCGGTGTGGTTTTCACAAAAAACACGAGTTTGATTGAAAATCTCAACACTTTCACGCACTTTGTCACTTCAATGTCACGAGTCAGGTCACGGCGGTCACTTTACACTAATTTTTTTGATGATTGGGTCACAATTACAGCGAAGTACGTCGAATAAAAAAATTTATTTGAGGAGCAAAATAATTGATGTACTTCACTTACCAAGTCTCAGCAGCAACGGCATTTTGTGTATTAAGCTTGAAAGCCTTAAATATTAAATTTTTTAAAGAGGGACATCTAACTGAGTGAGGCTTTTAATAAGCCAAATTGACTTTTAGTACAGGCTACTTTCGTAATAAAAAGGGACGATTCTAAAATACAAGTAATGCCGTAACTTCTGTTTTATGTTTTAGCTGAGATTTGGAGTGTTGTAACTCATAACTGTAATATATAACCTTTTAATTTAATTTAATTGGAATAAAACAGTTTTTTTTTCATTTTGCACGACCATTTTTGGCACACCGGCTGTTTGAAAACTCGAAATGCTGGCCAAAAACCAAAGCTGGTATAGCACTATAGCTATTAGGCAGTTTGAGCAGACCGAAGATTTATAGAACTTATCAAACTTATAGAACTTATAGAACTTATCGCATTTATAGCTCCAACTGACGTCACTTCAGCATCGCTTGGCTGGATTTTTGAACTTATAGGATTTATAAAAGTGATTTATAAATCATATAAGTTTGCCTCCA
>JABASD010003636.1:0-18983 GCA_019776165.1 Pogonognathellus flavescens | reverse complement strand
TTTTTGCCATTTTAGCCAGCCGGCTGGCTGTTAAGGAAAAATGCTGGCAAAAAACGAACTCTGCTCGTAGCTACGTGCGAAATGGACTCTATATTCACCGATAAAGCAACTTCTTCGCCTCTTGGGAGCAGGCTAAGTCAATGCGTTCGAACGACTTCGTAAGTTTCGTTGTAGACTCGTACAAGCTACGGAATAAAACGGCGAAAAAAGAAGCGCAAGGACTCGAAGTTGAAACTGCTGAGTCCGTACGAGATGTTTATGCACAAGCCGACGAGGCTGATTGAATATTCCTGTCATCAATAGCCCTACTTCTCTTGTACACAGTGTTGGGGTTGAAAATACAGATAATGCTACGCTGTCGCGCTGAAAGCGTACCTTTTTTGCATTTAGTTGATCGATGCGATATTCCTACGAAAATTGTGTATGTTTTGCGAGGCCACTTCGCAGCTACTCATTCGATTATGCCGGCTGGGATATAAAACATTTACATGCATTGTAATATGCCACGTTTACTGCAAGTGTAATAATTCAATTGTTTAAAGCTCACGTAAATATGTAAATAAAAAACAATTTCGAAGAAAAGGTATTTTTATTTACTGATTATATATTTCTATTCTTTACGTAGTAAAACAATGACATCACAATACTGTGTAGAATGGGTAAATATCTGAGGAACAAATAAATTGGGCTTCTAAACAATGTTTTGTTTGTTATCATTTTATCTCTAACTACGTAAATGCTAAGCACTTTTAAAATTATAAAACAACTGGTATTGGCATTCATTTATACTTCAATAGCATTGTGGTAGCACACGATTTAACATCAATTATCTGAATTAAAAAAACATCTTCAGCAGACTGAGCGGTCCCGCATTTGATAATTTCAAATTATTAGTTTTCACTTGTAAAATACTACTAAGGAATATATAATTAAGCAATGAATACACAGGTATAACCGTGCACCGTACCGTACTAGGACACTACCGTTCCGTACACTACCGTACCGCGACCGCGACACTACCGTACTAGGACACTCCCGTACCGTATGTGATAGAGCCAGTCACAGTTTTCATTCTCTTCTCCTAAGATTCAAGAAGGTGACTGATGTGCCTTCATTTCGTGTATAACACAAACTGATTATTTAAGTTTTAAGTTCGTTTTTTTATAAGGTATTAGTCATTTTGAAAATTCTGATTTTAATTGTGATGTGAAATATAAGTTGGAAACTAAAACTTCGGAAATCGAATTACAAACAATTTTACTTACTAATTTCAGACATTTTCATTTTGAAAAACTGGTAAGCATGACGGAAATTTAAAAAAATTATTAAAAACCAGCGACTTTTTTTATTGATGTTCAGTTTTCTCAATGGAGAAGATTTAGTGATGGATACAAATAAGAATACATGGTCATGAAATATAGAAACCGCCAATTAAGATCCAACCTGTTGTGTCGTAATCAATTTCCAACCAACTGATAAATTGTGTGATAATAATTTTCCTTTTTTACAGCAGTAAACGTGTCAGGAGGCCCGGAACCTTCGCCGCGTGTGATAAGAGAGCAAATGAAACTTTTACAGGGCTTACTCTGCATGTATGTTAGTACCTTCCACAAGTATTATTGTAACGAGTAAAACAATTCTTTTATATAAGTTTTCGCAGATATTTTTATAATATGTATTGTGTTGTTCAACTGATAATAGTAGTTCAATAATATTGCTGTGTGCTGTATGTTGCTTGTGTGTGTGTTTATAAGTTTTACGTATGTAAACTGTCAATAATAAGAATGCATTAATTATGTGTTTTGATAAATGTTGCCTCTAAAATATTCATAATGTAATGTAATGTATGTAATCTCAATTTATTCTAATGTCAATATTTCTCAATACTCGAAGTACTGCTTTCCATCAATAAGACACCGAAACACCAATGCATTCTACTCATTAAGACAGTCCAGATCAGATACATAAAACCGAATTGTTCTAATAAATTCTGTTTATTCGATCCGTGTTATCATCCTTAAATTATTTTAGGATTTGTTAAACTGGAAATAAGAACATGATAACATGGTCCAAAAATTGTAATATTTGTACTATATAAAGTCAGTATATATTTTATATTGCTATAATATTACAGTTCAACATTTTCAATGTTTTGATAGCAACACAATGTTTGTCCTGTAAGTTAACATAAGTTAAGTAAACAATTCTTTAAAGCAATGTTTCACATAAGAGGGACAAAAAGTAGAATACGACCTGAACAATATTGATACTGGAGCAAACAGAAACTGTAAATATTTTATCATAAGTGGCGTCTTAATGTCTAGAGATTGAATAATTTACATGAAGAGATATCTGAACATTTTCCAATATTTAAAAAAAAACCTTTGCTTTTTATGCCAACTTTTATAAAACTTCAGCAGTTCTTATACCATGTATTGTGGTAACAAAAAATACCAGATGCTTGAGAATAGTGCAATAATGAATCGTCATAGTCATAATTATTTTATTGAGTTGTAAATTTGATACCTACATTATTTGATAAACATTGTAATGTGGTAAATGCAGGCGCGTAACTAGGATTGCCATTTGGTAGGGTCACAAAAAGTTTGGGGGGGTCACAAAGTGTAAAAAATGGTTTTTTAGCGGCCTTAACCTATTTTTTGCTCAATTTGGGGGGGTCACGGGCACCCTGGGACCCCCATTAGTTACGCCCTTGGGTAAATGAGTGTGTGCCTCATTTATTATATTGCACTCGCAACGATACATACCTATGCAACATAATAATATTAAATTACATTACTATTACATTAGCTTTTAAGCATTAAGTTTACATATCACTTATTAATATCTTTAGCGATTCAAAAAACTCTACTATGTTAATTATCTTATTTTGCAATTGGCAATCAGAAATAAACCATGTGTACTTGTCCGAAAAAGTAACGAAGTGAATGGGGAAAATTGTTGTAAATTATGACACTTTAACATTAATCGTGACATCAACACATCCACTGTGACATAGGTTAGTAGCAGCGTGAAACGTATATAACTACTCTGAAAATGAGTGTTAGTGAACTCATGTAAAGCATTGAAAAGTTACTAATTAATATTTCATTTCTATTAATACATATTCCAACACTGTCCGTATCCCAATGCGGATTCTACTTTCAAGTATAACAGAAATCCACTTTGCATTATTTAGGATGCATTAAGTGTCTGTGGTTGTATTTACACAGTACTTATACCTAATAGGTCAAAGGTCAAAAAGGAGCTCACCGATTCGCTCCAACTTGAAACTTACAATTAGCCTTAAAGATGTCTTCACTAGTACGTTTACCAAATGTGATCAAAATATATCAATCCGTCCTCAAATTATGGTTGTAAAGGCCAGACGGACAGGTTCGTCTAACAATAAAGTAGCTTCGTTTTTGAATAAGCGTGTCTTTGTGTATAGATATTTCCGAATACATGGAATAGTGTATGAATAATGGGTTTCTACATGGCAAAAACCCGTTTTTCAGAGATCCAGGGGACATGTATATCCAAGCATTAGTACATACGATTAGACAATGTTTCAATGGTGAAACCCGAAAAAAGCTCCCCCCATCGGAGGTATGACACTTTTCTATTATATGGGGTCAACCGGTCAACTCTTTCATGACCTCTGACCTTTTAGAGCAACTATACTGTCTGTGACCACGATAACTCAAACAGTGATTAACAGAACTCGTTAAAACTTCTCATACGTGATCTCTGGGTATTCAAGCTAAGGTCAAGTTTGCAAATGGGGTCAACAGGTCAACTCCATCATGAACTGCGACCTTTTTCTTGCGCTACTTTATTACAACATGTTTGAATGGTTTATTATTTATACAACTGTACTATTCACAATTTAGAATGTAAATACTTAAAAGTATTTGATACACAAAAAAAATTGCTTCAATTTGATTTTAATGTTTTTTATGTAGAACTGACAGCTTGGTACAGAAAACAATAAGGGAAAACTTTTCAGGCGTAATTAGACCAGTTTTGATAATACGCAACATATATGTAAAGTTCAGCTTTGATATTTTTGAAAAATGATGCAAATTTAGAAATTTGATGCTCCAGCTTCTCTGTTGGGTAATTCAAAGGTCATTTCTACAAAATAATGCAACAGATGGGGCACACTGCAGCTGAATCTCTATTAACCGGGCTATTAAAATTATTTTAATATATGAATATGTAGGTGCGCAATTAATCATCACATCTATTTATTTTCTTGCATAACGCAAACTGATTCTTTTAGCTTTTGATGGAACAATCTAACCATTCAATGCATTAACGTTTCAAAATATGCTAGAACTTCAATATGACACGTTATACGTTTAACAAACAAAGTTTTTTTTATTTAATTTAATTTGTCGGATATATTTGTATTACATAATGCATAGTTGTTGTAGGAACAAGCATATATAGAACTAGTGACTATATGGTGCTTGTTATTTCAATAAATTAAAAAATGTGTTTTGTTAATTATACTACAGGGTGTTTTGTAGTAACCAGGCCTATGACTAGGCCTATATTAACTATCAAAACCAAAAGAAACTGTGTCTGGTGATCATAGTAACGGCTTGGTTACTACCTAACATACTATACATGTATTATATTAAAAGTGTTACCTTCTTATTTAGTGTAATGCCATGTTTCATTATTTTAAAAATAAACTAATAATAAGAAAGTGCAAATATTAATTTCTATAATTCTATTGAAACAATTCACACACAACTCCAGTGACATACCTAAGAATGCGACACATTTTAGTATAAACAAATCGACACAATTCACGGATAAATTCTAAAATTACATATCGATATTTCACACTTAACTTAATTAAAAACACAAGAAAACTAAGGGTTTGTAACGTAATTAAAATAATGAATATGGTGTAGATCCGAGCAGATATTGTCATGCGTTGTGGTTGAGCCTCCGCATATTGTGATTTAAATATTTCTTGCCACATATAACTTGTGGATACTGAACACTCATTAGAATACAAAAACGAGTTAATGCCGGAAGAAAAAAGAACTGCCACAGTTATGTGCAAAGCAGTTTGAAGACGATTAGTGAAGTCCCAATATTTATGGGAAGCCGAATACGATTCATCCAAAATGTTAAAATGTAGCTCTTTGAAGGGTCTCGCTGCGAACTCTGTATAAGACATCACAGAATACACTTTTTGTTCGTCAAAATAATCTAATTTGTCGTTCATTTGGAGACCGGTCAGATCTCTACCATCAATTAGCTCGCTGTTGCTAGTGCTGAGATTATATTTGTCAAAAAGTGCGATATCGTAAATATCTAAAGCGCCTTTTGAATGAATTTTGTAACCTTCACTCAAAAGTTGTGAGAAATTTTCGAAAGGTTGAGGTTTATATGGAGCTGTGCATTCTCCTGACACAAAACACTCATAGCAGATTGACAAAAGCCAACCACATAATGCGAGCAGCAAAACAATTTTTTTACAAACATCAGTGTGATTCTGACGAAAAATCAGAGCAATCCCGGTTAGCCAAGAAAAGGAATGTGTTTTAAACTTTACGTTGTTTACGGTGTAGATGTACAAGTATGAGTACGTGGTCACCAGAATATACGAAAGACAAATAAAGATCCATCCTGGCGTATCATAACCAATTTTGAGCCAACTGAGAAACGGCGAGGAAGTAATTCTCCGTCTTTTACAATAATAAACGTGCATTGATTTAACTTCAGAAAAAAACAATTTATCGTTAGGGTCATATCGTTGCAGGTCAGTTTTCATTGGATGGAACCAATTATATGTTCCATATTTTGGTTGGGATTGCGGAGTGTAATAAACAGGGGTAAAATTGTAAATCTCTGCTAATATTTCAATTATTACTAATTCCTCTGCACACGATTTTTGGCCTGCTTGCCAATTTGTGTATACTGAAGTATAACATTTTGCACCGGAGTATGGGTAATGAACGTAATATTTCACTTCCTCTGTATTTACAGTTTTCATTTTCCAGACAGATTCCCACTTCAACGGATTCAATTCTTCCCCTTTTAACAACACAACATCTTCTGCAAGATATCTTCTTCTCAAATACAAATTACCTTTCGGGTTATTGTAGAGGAACAAATGCAATATTTTTGAATCGAACCATCTTGTCTGTTTCTTCATCCGTTCTATGATTTGCAATTCTTCGTTTTGAGAAACGTACCGGTGTATAATCATGTAATAGCTGTACTCTCTGTAGCCTCTAAAATTGTCCATGGTGTTAAGAACTTCAAATTCGTCATAGGGATCAATAATTACATTAATATCGCAAACTTCTTTCATGAGCATCTTAGGCTCCCATTTGTGCTTAAAATTTAGTTGCTTTGTTTTAAAAAACGAATGAACTGTCCATGTTTGGCCCAGTTGGTTTCCAATCAAAAACCATTCTAAGGAATAGGAATGTTCTTCCGCTTGTGGAAAATAAGACCCATATGTCACATGAAAATCACAGTTTCTAAAAATGCCTAAATCAATTGGAAAATTGTTTTTGTTGTACTTTAAACATTCGACAGGATCGAAGAGAGTGGAAACCATAATGGAAATAACAACTGTTTTGTAAGTCAAAATAAGAAGTTCGTTTTTTATTAAGGTATTAATCATTTTGAAAATTCTGATTTTAATTGTGATGTGAAATATAAGTTGGAAACTAAAACTTCGGAAATCGAATTACAAACGATTTTACTTACTAATTTCAGACATTTTCATTTTGAAAAACTAGTAAGCAAGACGGAAGTTTAAGAAAATTATTAAAAAAACGCGACTTTTTTAATTAATGTTTAGTTCAGCAGTTCAGTTCAGTAATGGAGAATATTTAGTGATGGATACAAATAAGAATACATGGTCATGAAATATCGGAACCGCCAATTAAGATCCAACCTTTTGTCTAGTTTCTCGTAATCAATTTCCAACCAACTGATAAATTGCGCGATAATAATTTTAATTTTTTACAGTATTAAACGTACCAGGAGGCCCGGAACCTTCGCAGCGTGTGATAAGTGAGCTAATGAAACTTTTACAAGGCTTACTCTGCATGTATGTTAGGACCTCCCACAAATATTATTGTAGCGTGTAAAAAAATTATTTTATATAAGTTTTCGCATATATTTTTATAATATGTATTGTGTTGTTCAACTGATAATAGTAGTTCAGTAATATTGCTGTGTGCTGTATGTTGCATGTGTGTGTGTGCTTATAAGTTTTACGTATGTAAACTGTCAATGTCAATAATAAGAATGAATTAATTATGTGTTTTGACAAATGTTGCCTCTAATATATTCATCATGTAATGTAATGTAGGTAACCTCAATTTATTCACGTGAAAATATTTCTCAATTCAAAAGTACTGCTTTCCATCGATAAGACACCGAGAAAACCAATGCATTCTACTCATTAATTAAGACAGTCCAGATCGGATACATAAAATCGAATTGTTACCAATGCATTCTGTTTATTCGATACGTATTATCATTCTTAAATTATTTTAGGATTTGTTAAACTGGAAATAAGAACATGATAACTTGGTCCAAAAATTGTAATGTTTTGTACAATATAAAGTCAGTCAGTATATATTTTATGTAGCTAAAATATTACAGTTCAACATTCTCAATGTTTTGATAGCAACACAATGTTTGTCACAAAGTTAACATAGAGCAAGTAAACAGTTTTGTAATGCAATGTTTCATATACGAGGGACAGAAGTTAGAATACGAGTTGAACAATATTGATACTGGAGCAAACAGAAACTGTAAATATTTTATCGTAAGTGGCGTCTTAATGTCCAGAAAATAGTAATAACAGTAGGTTGAAAAAATTACACGAAAAGATATCTGAACATTTTCCAATATTTAAAAAAATTACCGTTTGCATTTTATGCCAGCTTTTATAAAACTTCAGCAGTTCTTATACCATGTATTGTAGTTCCAAAAAATACCAGACGCTTGAGAATAGTGCAATAATGAATCGTCATAGTCATAATAATTTTATTGAGTTGTAAATTTGATACCTATATTATTTGATAAATATTGTAATGTGGTAGATCGGTGTGTGTTACATTTATTATATTGCACTCGCTACGTTACATACAGATGCATTTTATTATATTATATTATATTACTATTACCGTTTAAACATTGAGTTTACATACCACTTATTAATATCGTTAGCGATAGTGTTTTTAAAATCTTTTTTTCTTAATAATCTTATTTCGCAATTAGAAATAAACCATTTGTACATGTCTGAAAAAGTAATGAAGTGAATGGTGATAATGTTGTAAGCTATGACACTTCAACATTAATCGTGATATCAACACTTCCACTGTGACACTAGGTTAGTAGCAGCGTGAAACGTATATGACTACTCTGACAATAATGAGTGTTAGTGTACATTGAAAAGTTACTAATTAATATTTCATTTCTATAAATACATATTCAAACACTCTGTACCCCAATAAAAAAGTATACGATTTCCGTGCCGGATTCCTTTTTACCAGTACAACAGAAATCCACCTTGCATTATTTAGAATGCATTAAAAGTCTGTAGTTGTGTTAACACAATAGTTATTCTAATAGGTCAAAGGTAAAAAAGGAGCTCATCGATTCGTACCAACTTTAAACTAAGCCTCACAGAGGTCTACTAGTGCGTCTAATAAATGTGATCAAAATATATCAATCCATTCTCAAGTCGTTGTGGTAAAGGACAGGCGGGCAAATTTGTTCTAGTACCTATAAAGTAGCTTCGTTACTGAATAAACGTGTCTTTGCATATAGATAATTCCGAATACATGGAATAGTAATTGAGATAACGTCTGTCCGCCTAGTTTATCATGGTTGTCCCACTTAATTGGTTTAATAGTATGTGGGCCAATTTTATCAGAAATCAGCCGACGATGATACAGTGTCTTAAACATGCACAACAAAGCCAGTGATAAAAGCCATGTATATTATATTTGCATCATTGCAATGTAATATTTTCTAAGTATTTGCATTATATTTCCACATCATTGAAACCGGAATTCATCAGTTTCGGCATTCAATATAGACTGTGAGCTTTAAATAATAGGGATTCGACTTTTGAAAATGAGCGGAAATATTTCTTCCCATTATATAATTCTTGGAAAACGGGTATTCAGGATCATTTGTGGTTTTTGAAAAAAAATCTCACCAACTTGAAAATTATTTTGGTCAGCCTTACATAACACAGAATAATTTTACAGCATGACGAATATTACGGCACATCGTTTAGAGTCAACAATTGAGTGTGATAGAGTTTTGGTATTCGACGCTGGAAAATTAATTGTAAGTTTAGATTCACATTTGGACGCAATTATACTAGTTTTGACAATACGCAACATATATGTAAGTGCAGCTTTGATATTTTTGAAACATGATATAATTGTAGCATATAATTGCTCTAGCTTCTCTGTTGGGTAATTCAGAAGGTCATTTCTACAAAATGGTGCTACAGATGGGGCACACTGCAACTGACTCTCTATTTAACCAGGCTAATAAAAATTTAAAATGATTTGTGAATATGTAGGTACGCAATTAATCACCACAACTATTTAGTTTCGTGTACAACACAAACCGATGCTTTTAGTTTTTGATGTAACAATATGACCATTTAATGCATTAACGTTTCCAAATACGCAAGAATTTCAAAATGACACGTTATACGTACGTTTAACAAACGATGTTTTTCAATTTTATTTAATTTAATTTGTCGGATAATTGTATTACATAATGTATAGTAGTAGGAAGAAGTAAATTACATATAGGACTAGTGACTATTAGTGCTTGTTATTTGAATTTTAAAAAAATGTATTATTTGGTTAATTATATTACATTTATATATTAAAAGTGTTACCTTCTTATTTAGTTTAATGTAATTTTTTATTATTTTAGAAATTAACTAATAAAAAAGTGCAAATATTAATTTTTATAACCCTATTGAAACAATTCACACACAACTTTAGTGACATACCTTAGAGTACAAAACATTGTAATATAAACAAATCGACACAATTCGCGGATACTACATATATTGTTGTAAAAGTGCTAACTTCCTATTTAGTTTTAGGTCATTTTATTTTTCATTGCAATTTTTTCAAAATCTTGCAGATTATAACTTCAATAAGATATTTTATTGAAGCAATTCATTCACAACTCTAGTGACAAACTTAAGTGTACGACACATATTAACATAAACACATTGATACAATGCGGTGATAAATTCTAAAATTAAATATCGATATTTCACACTTAACCGAATTAAAAGCACCAGAAAAATAAAGGTTTGTAAAGTAATTAAAATAATGAATATGGTGTAGATCCGAGCAGATATAGTCATAGAATGCGGTTGAGCCTCCGCATATTGCATTTTAACTATTATTTTCCACATATACATTTTGGATAATGAACACTCATGAGAATACAAAAACGAGTTAATAGCTGACGAATAAAGATCTGCCACAGTTTTGTGCAAGGCAGTTTGAAGACGATTAATGAAGTGCCAATATTTATGGGTAGCCGAATACGGTTCATCCAAAATGTTATAATGTAGCTCTTTGTAGGGACTCGATGTGAACCTTGTATACGACATCACGGAATAAACTTTTTGCTCGTCAAAATAATCTAATTTGTCCAAAATTTGGAAATCGGACAGGTTTCGATCATCAATGAGTTCGTTGTTGCTGGTGCTGAGATTATATTTGACAAAAAGTGCAATATCAAACCCAAATGCATTAATTTTGTAACCTTCACTCAAAAGTTGTGAGAAATTTTCGAAAGGTTGAGGTTGATATGGAACTGTGTATTCTCCTGACACAAAACACTCATAACAGGTTGACAAAAGCCAACTACATAATGCGAGCAGCAAAACAATTTTCTTAGAAGCATCAGTGTGATCCTGACGAAAAATCAGAGCAATCCCTGTTAGCCAAGAAAAGGAGTGTGTTTTAAACTTAACGTTGTTTACGATGTAGATGTACAAGTATGAGTACATGGTCACCAGAATATACGAAAGACAAATAAAGATCCATCCTGGCGTATCATAACCAATTTTGAGCCAACTGAGAAACGGCGAGGAGGAAGTAATTCTCCGTCTTTTACAATAATAAACGTGTAATGATTTAACTTCAGAAAAAAACAATTTTGTGTTAGGGTGATATTGTTGCGGGTAATGGTTCATTGGCATAAACCAATTATAGGTTCCATGTTTTGGTAGGTAATTCGGAGTGTAATACACCGGAGTAAAATTGTAAATCTCTGCTAATATTTCAACCATTACGAATTCCTCTTGACACATTTTTCGACCTGCTCGCCAATTTCTGTACACTGAAGTATAACATTTATTTTTCCTCATAAGGAATGTAATGAACGTGATATTTCACTGCCTCTGTATTTACAGCTTTCGTTTTCCAGACAGATTCCCACTTCAACGGGTTCAATTCTTGCCCTGTTAACAACACAACGTCTTCTGCAAGAGATCTTCTTCTCAAATACAAATTACCTTTCGGGCTTGTGTAGAGGAACAAATGCAATATTTTTGAATCGAACCACCTTGTCTTTTCCTTCATCCGTTCTATGATTTGCAATTCTTCGTTTTGAGAAATGTACCGATGTATAATCAAGTAATAGCTGTATTCTCTGTAGCCTCTAAAATTATCCATGGTATCAGCAACTTCCAATTCGTTATAGGGATCAATAATTACATTTACGTCGCATACTTCTTTTACGATCATCTTAGGCTCCAGTTGCTTATAATGTAGTTGTTTTGTTTCGAAATACGAATGAACAGTCCATGGTTGCGTAAATTGGTTCCCAATCAGAAACCACTCTAAAGAATAGGAATATTCTTGCCATGTTGGATAATAAGACCCATGTGTCACATGGAAATCACAGTTTCTAAAAATGCCTAAATCAACTGGGAAATTGTCTTTGTTGTACCTTGAACATTCAATAAGTCCGGAGAGGGTGAAAAACATAAACACAGTTAAAATAGCAACAATTTTGTAGGGCAAAATAAGAAATGTATTTTTAAATACCTTACTAATCATTGCAAAAATTATGTTTTTATTTTCAGGGGCAATATTAATTTCAAATAACAACTTCGGAAATCAAATTACGAACAATTTTACTTTTTTAATTTCAGGCAGTTTTGTTTTGAGCAACTGGTAAATACGTTGACAGTTTAAGGAGATGTAACTTTTTTGAAGAGATGTCCAGTTTCCTCAATGGATAATATTTTTAGTGATCTAGTAGAAGATATTGAGATTATGTGAAACGCCAATTAAGATCCAACCTGTTGTTTTGTAACCAATTTCCTAATAAATTGTGAGATAATAATAATTTTACTTTTTACAGTACTAAACGTGTCAGCAACCTTCGCCGCGTGTGATAAACGAGCAAATGAAACATTTACGCATATGGCTTACTCTGCAGCTGCACCTATATTTCACAAATATTGTTGTAATGAGTAAAGAAACAAATTTCTTTTATGTAGGTTTTCGAATAAATTTTTATAATAATATTTTAAAATTGTTTGTATCGTTTCGTTCAATTGAGCTCAGTAATAGTAATATTGCTTTTGAATATGTTTCACACAATATATATATATATATATATATGTTTCACACAATATATAGGTATATATATATATATATGTTTTGATGGCTTAGCAACACAATGTTTGTCTATCATGGTAAAGTTAACATAGGGCCAGTAAACAGTTATGTCAAGCAATGTTCTAATGTTTCACGTTTCACATAAGAGGGAGAATACGACTTGAACAATATTGATACTGGAGCAAGCAGGGAATGTAAATATTTTATCGTAAGTGGCGTCTTAATGTCTAGAAAATAGTAATAACAGAAGGTTAAAACATTACACGAGAAGATATCTGAACATTTTCCAATATTTAAAAAAAAAATTTACCGTTTGCAATATGTACCAGCTTTTGAAACTTCAGTAGTTCTTATGCTATGCATGATGTATTGTGGTAACAACAAATACTTGAGAATAATGCAATGATGAATGGTCATAATAATTTTATTGAGTTCAAAATTGGATAACTATATGTTATTTGATAAATATTGTAATGTGGTAGATAGTGTATGTTACATTTATTAAATTGCACTTGCAACGTTAAATACATAAGCAACATAATAATACATTATATAACTATTATAGTTTAAGCTTTAGCATTGAGTTTACATGTCACTTAATAATATCTTTAGCGATATCGTTTCAAAAATCTCTTTTCTGAATGATCTTATTTTTCAATTAGAAATAAACCATTTATACCGGTCTGAATAAGTAACGAAGTGAAAAAGTGACATTGTGTTGTGAACTATGACACGGTAACATTAACCGTGACATCAACACGTTCACTGTGACACTAGGTTAGTAGCAGTGTATATAACTACATTACTCTGAGTGAATTAATATTTCATTTCTATAAATGCATATTGAAGCATTGTCCGTCTCCCAATACAAAATACAACTTCCGTGCCAGATTCCACCTTCATATATAACCGAAATCCACCTTGCAGTATTTATAATGCATTAGACGTATGTTGTAGTATTAACGCATTAGTTATTCTAATAATATATCAAAGGTAACGAAGGAGTTACCGATTCACCCCAACTGGAAGCTTAGCCTCATATAGGTCTTCACTATTACATTTACCAAATGTGATCAAAATATCAGGAAACGAAAAACCCAAAACCCTGGTTTTTGGGTTTTTAGTGGTTTTTGGGTGGTTAAAATGTTAAAAAACCCACCGAAGTGGGTTTTGGGTGGCAAAAAATGCCGCGAGATTTGAAATTACTGCCTTTTTCAGGCTGTACCCCTTCGGGCAACAACCCAATACCCAAAAACGCACTACCCGGAAAAACGCAGAAAAACCCATGGGCGTGGGTTTTTCGTTTCCTGCAAAATATATCAATCCGTCCTCAAGTTATGGTGTGAAGGACAGGCGGACCGGTTTGTTCTATCTATACAGTTAGTAACTTCGTTACTGAATAAACGTGTCTTTGTAAGCAGATAATTCCGAATACATGGGATAACACTTATTAGTGTGTATTTACAACATATACATCAATTGAGATAACGTCTGTCCGCATACAGTTTATCATGGTTGTCCCACTTACTTGGTTTGTAACCGTTAATGTGGATCAATTTTATCAGAAATTAGCCGGCAATGTTTTATAGTGTTTAATTTATCTGAAACATGCACAACAAAACCAGTGATAAAGTCCTTGCATATTTACTCATTGTAATGTAATATTTTCAATTAATTTGCATGATATTTCCACATCAGTGAAACTGGAATTGATCAGTTTTGGTATTCATTATAGACTGTGAGTTTCGCATAGTTGAGATTCGTTTTTTGAAAATGAACGA
This sequence comes from Pogonognathellus flavescens, assembly GCA_019776165.1. NCBI lineage: Eukaryota > Metazoa > Arthropoda > Collembola > Entomobryomorpha > Tomoceridae > Pogonognathellus > Pogonognathellus flavescens. Next base: position 4,525 of record JABASD010003636.1, on the reverse strand, counting down.
AAATATTTCTTCCCATCCGGATGAGTGTTGGAAAACAGATATTCAGGATCACTTGTCGTTTTTGACAAAAAATCTCACCAGCTTGGAAATTATTTTGGTCAGCCTTGTAGAACACGGAATAATTTCACAGCATGAGTACGAAATTATTGTAAGTTATTATTTTCCTTCTATGCAAAATACTACAGATATTACTGACAATTTGAATCGTAGATCTATACATAAAAATATTTGAACCTGCAAAAAATTGCACTAATACTTCAATTGAGAAAAATAGCGTTAGATAAACGCCACTGATATTTTTCATGTTTTAGACTTCAGAGAGAACTACAGTTGAGAAGAACTGGAAGTTTTTAACTACTTTACGTCTCAAAGGCTGGTTGGCAGTGAAATCCATTTTTATCCAAGTTTTGAGAGAAACATCCAATGATATTTGTGCTGACATAATTCAAAACATGGCACCACAATATATCTTCACTAAAAAGAAAAAAAGACCAGACTTAAAGTCCAAATGGTGGCCCAAGGAAAAAACAACCCCGAAATCATTCTACGAAAGAAAAGCTGGGAATGAATTTTTGACGGAAAAACTGAAGAATTTATTTTCACATAACGACAGTCCAACCAATAATCACAAAGTGATTATTTCCGGATTAGGAGGAGTCGAGAAATCGACTTCGGTTATTTGGTTTTGCCATCAGTACGAAGACGATTACGATTATATTCTTTGGCTTGACTGTGGGGATGGGAACTTATTGCACTGCTTCAAAAATTTAGCAAGAGTTTTAAAAGTAGAAGACAGACAAGAGCTGGATTTGGAAGAACTGGCTGACCATTGCTTTGCAATTTTAAGAGAATGGAAATGTCTTTTCATTTTTGATGACGCAGAATGTTACAAAGGTGCGAAAGGTATCCGAAATATTTTACCGGACAAAAGGTATCAAAATTTTGACATAATTATAACTTCCCGCAACAAAGAATGGGGACATGCAACTGGAGACGGAGAAATTCCACAATATCAAATGACCGTATTCGAGAAAAATGAAAGCATAGCGTTCATGATGGAAAATCTCAATGAATTTTCCGAAGAAAACCAAACTAAGTTGGAAGCACTTTGTGATTTACTAGGAAACTTACCGCTGGCACTCCAGATAGCAGTGGCAACACTAAATCGCCAAAAAATCAAGTTAAATAATTACATCGGGAAAATTAAAAAGACAGATTTTTTCCTTCTTTCTTCTTTTGATGACTATGAAAGAACTATCAATAATACAATGCAAGTATCGTTGAACTTGGTACAAAATCAAAACAGCATTGGTGTCTTGGCATACCGAATTTTAACAACTTTCGCCTACATCACAGCTAATGATGTCGACTGGGAATTTTTCTTTTCTGTAGAAGACGAAGAAAAGATATTTTTGAAGAAAAAGTTGGGCAATCCAATTTCAAAGAATCCCTTGATAGAATGCCAAAATGCAGAAATCGAAAAACTACAAGTTGAAGTGAAAGAAGCAATTAATTTGCTTGAAAATTATTCCCTGGTTACAATAACCAACCCTCAGGCACAAAACTACACCGTGACTATTCCACGACTGTTACAACAAGTAATTCGTCAAAATGAGAAACTATCACAAACAGCCACGATTCGAAAAATCTTAAATTGTGAGCGCTTTTTGGAATACAAATTAATTCCTCTGACGTACGCAGATGAAGGTCTTCTGAGGGAATTTGCTCACCTTAAAGCAGAATTGATAGACAAAGTTGAGTTGAATAAGTTTTTGAAAGAAAAAAGATTTCACGAAGCTGTTGAACTGTCCAGATTAATTAAAGACGCACAGAATACGCCATTGTGTCTTTTCAATTATGCCATGTGTCTTAAAAACAACTTCGAGACTGAAGACGCAAAAACTGTTTTAGAATTTCTGCTGGAAGGGGAAATAGAAGAGAAAAGATTGGACTACCACTACTTCTATTTCAACCCGTTTGGAATCGTTAACAATAATTTCAACAACGACAAAGCAACCAAACCATTGACAAGAGATGTAGTCACGGGGCAGCTGTTTCTCATTCACGTTAAGCAAAAACAAATGGAAAATGCCAAGAAAATATTCGGCGACTCTAACGGGCTATTCTTGCCAATTTTAAGCGACTCGTTCAATGACATCGTTTACTTCGTCAATTGCACCACCCTATCCAGCTATTTTCTTAAATATGACGGAATCAAGAAGTATTTATTCTTTCTTAACAGCCACCATAAAGTGCAAAAGAAATTCCACCTTTCATCCTGTGTTATTGACGAAAATACTCCGTTCCCAAACGATTTAGTAGAATTAACTCTACATGAAGTAGTATTACAACTGAATATTTTCTCAATGAAAAGTCCATTGGCTATTCGTAAATTGACGTTGAAAAATATGACAATTAGCCTTGCACCACGAGATTTTCACTCAAAAGATTCATTTGATGAATTTAGTGAGGGAAAAATAATTCAAAGGCAAAATCATTGTGAAAATTCATTGGTTGATATTTCGATTCTTCCACCATCTGTGCAAATATTGGTCTTAAAATTCTGCACTTTATCAAACTGCTCGTTTATCCCCGCCCAGAATATTCAGTTTCCCAATCATTTACAAGAATTAACGCTAGACAAAATCAAAATCCAGGATAGACAGGGAAATGATGTCAAGGACTTTGACATTTCCCATTTCATCCCATCAAGTTTGAATAAATTCAAAATGAGTTGTTTTTCCTCCTGCTTTGCAATTTCACTGGACCGTTTAAAAACGACTGAAGGCCTCTACTTGAAAAGCTCCAATTTGGTTGCATCTCCTGGAAATACCACTGCTCCGAAAGAAATCAACATGAAATCCGCCAAAATCATCGATGCAAACAATATAGAAAACCTGCAACTGTTTCGAAATGATTTCATTGACTTAAATCATATCAAAAATATTTCACTGGAAGGAATGTCAATTGACTTAGGTCAACCTTTAACAACCCCTGAGACAGTTACTTTAAAAAATGTCAAAGCTGTAGAATGGCAAAATGATAAATGGATCGATGTCAAAATACCAGATTTTGTTACCACAATTAATATTTCGCATTTGATTCACCAAAGCCTTACCAAAGTGGAAATTAATTGTTTCAGGTCTCTTCCGTTAACTCTGTCCGTTTCCTTGCATCATTTGAAATTGGTCAAACTACTTAATTTGCAATACTGTCATTTAATCTTTTCTCCCGATGATAAAATCACTCCGTTGGAATTGACGCTGAAAAATATCGCAATAGTGAATGCCGACAATGAAAAACTCTCCAACGTTCTCGTAAATGATTTCATCGAATTCGAGAAACTTCAAGACATGAATCTGGAAGGAATGTCAATTGATTTGAGCAACTCATTGCAGATTCCAAAGATGACATTATCGAATACAAAGATTTTCGGGGTAGAAAAAGGGAAGTGGCTTTCTACAATGCATGATTCTGATGGTTCAAATTCTTTTGAAGAACAGTCGGACTGAAACAACAAATAAATGTAAAGAGAAGCCAACGGTATTACGATGGACCAGGAATTAATCCATTATAAACTTTAATTGATTCTGAAAAATATATTATATAAATATTATGAGACAAAGAATAATAAAAATAAATACTACAATATTCAGAGCATGAATAATTGCAGTTTTTGTCATTTCTATTGCGTTGTTAATTAAAAATTTCATTAGTCTTTATTTAAAGCGTTTCTTAATCTTTCATACAAATAAACTAATATTGCAGTGTTTGCGAGTCCTGCAAAAATTAACTTTTTCCATTCAGTTAGACGTCGATTTAGTATAACTAAGATACGTTCTTGTTTACATAACCATTTTTGCACAGCGGCATAAAACAGGAAATAAGAGACTTCGCTGCAGCCGACAGCTTATAACCCTTTTTTCTTGAACAAAATGTCAATGCCTTCCAGTCTCATTACGACATTGCACCTCACAGCAATGGTTATATGAAGTCGATTCCCAGTAACACATTTCCAGAAAGGTGGGATATCAGTGGTTTTATACATGGACAATATTATATGTAAAAAAATAAAAATATGATTTGAGCGCTAAAGATGGTTCACTATTTTAGACCTCACGAGGTCTTATGCACCCGATATGTCTGTCCGTCTGTCCGTCTGTCTACACGATAACTCGAGTAAAAATTAACTTAGACGAATGAAACTTGGTACACATGTGTAACAGGGTAATGCGAAGACTAAGTTCGTTGATCAGCAAAATCGGACAAACGGTTCCGGAGTTATCGGGGAAAAACTACCAATTAAAATAGTCAAATAGTAGTAACAAAAACGAAACACCACTTCTACTTTCTATTCATTTACATACTCCTAGCAAATATAAGGACACTGCTTATGGTCGAGTTAATTTATATACCGCTTCTACATCTCTTTATTATGTATCGGAACGATATATTATAAGATTCTCTTGTGTATCTATCTGTATATCTATCCGTCTATTCACTCGATAACTTGAGAACGAATTAA
>JABASD010003635.1:0-18986 GCA_019776165.1 Pogonognathellus flavescens | reverse complement strand
CTTGCTCAATCTATTTAAAAATATAAAATTGAAGATTTACAGATATTATAGTATCAGTATGATGTTTTATCTTGATCTGTTTTTGCAGTGATACAGTTTTTACAGTGTTCCTCAACATCGCGACTTCACTATGCTCTACCGTCATTGTCTTCTGTAGCATTAACGAATATATTAACCAGTATAATATTAAGGTTAATTTTTTTGAATTCATCAAAGTGGAATCCTCTATCTCCAGTGTTGAATTTGGATACATATGCTACACATACTTTTTGATAATCATCACAGAAAGCAGATACACAATCTTAATATTCTTCTTTATGATCTCTTCGTTTACTACTGACTCATGTGTGAGTTATCAATAATTCAAGTATAACAATACTATATGTGCTGGTATAATTTGGGCATGCACGTTATTGTAAATAATGCAATGTAACAAAAATTGATTATAAGAATGTGCGTTTTTTATATGAATTTAGCTGAGAATGATGCAAGTTCTTATGGATGCCTTTGTAGGAGGATTGTATCCAAGATTAAGGCGACATCCGCACATCGTCCTCTTTGGTATGTGCTGCACGGGTTTGATAATTGGCATGCCATTGGTAAAAAGTGGAGGAGTCATAATCTTCATGGACTTTGAATATTTCATCTTTTATTTCTTCTTTCCATTTACACTGTTACTTGAGGTATGTACTGCACCTACCACCTTTTCGTTTACAGTTTACCATTTATTTATTTTAACACTTACCAAACTACTGAATATCGATTTATTGCATATCAAAATATCTCTAGTTATAATATAACATGTTTTATGTTTTTTAGGTTGCTGGAATAGGTTGGATTTATGGTACCAGAAGAATTTTGGATAATGCTGAACTTATGAAAGTTGTTCATAACAGATATATCATGTGGATTTTATGGATTTCTTTGAATGTTATCTGTCCGTCTATTTTAATTGTAAGTTTGTCCCATTTCGCAGTGAAACATTTTACAAGTGAAAGTATATGTCAAGGACGTATCTAGGGGGTCACAGGACTTGCGACCCAACCCTCAAACTTTTTGCGACCCTCCCAAATGGCAATCCTAGTTAAGCACCTCAAATTCTTCTAAGTGATTAATTTATGTATATTCATACTTTTGATATAGACTGTCCTCGTATGGAATGTTTACGATTTCAAGAAGGTTCACTTCAGTTTTCGAGAAGAAAAAGTGTTGAAAGCTTTGCCGTATCAATGTGTCCTCTATACTTTTGCAAGTATTCCCGTTATTCTAACCGTACTCGGAATCATAAGCGAAATTACAAATCTTAGTAAATGGGTAAGTTCAGAAAACTTTTGGAACAATCATTTTTTAATTCTTATGTAGTTGTACGTAAATTGCATATTTTTAACACCAATGGTGGCTTAACAGAGTGATTGGAGGTGTTTACTAACTGCACACGAAGACAAACATATTCATGCACATCACCGGCTCTTAAGCCAACATAACCTAGGGTTGAACTTAAATTTAGCGATAAATCACCGTGCCCTGATGAGCATTGGTGATGAAGCACAATTGAAACAAAAAGAAATGGAGGCTCAAAAACTTGCTATGAAAAGAAAGAAGAAGAAAAAAGATCTGCCAACAATCGTTACCGTTGTAGAGAAACGTAAGTCAGCTAACCAGCTAACTAAAAAGATTCTCCAAAGAATTATTTTTCACAGAAACGATTATGGGATATTACAAATTAAGAAGCACATCATTGAGAAACTGATGTTTTCTACGGACCACAAGGGGAAAGTAAGATTAAAGAAAGATGTACTTAGAAAAATACTTTTCAGGACCGAAAAAAATGGAAAGTTACTTTTTAATAAGAATTGTTTGAGTAATGTGATGTTCACGAATCATCGAGGTAAACTAACAATACGCAATACAGATCTACAAAATCTGATTTTTCAAAAAATGCCTTACGGAGAAAACATTGCAAAACTCAATCGATACTTTGTACAGCGTTTGAAGAATAGGAAACGCAAATCTATGAAAGATTCAATTGTAACGCCCATTGTTGTGTCAGAAGAAAAGCTAAAGAAAATACTTGGCTTAATTACAACCATTCAAGGTCCAGATGGTCCTGTTTGCACAGTTCCAATTATAAACTCTCAGACTTTAATGAACTTAATGCAACTGAAGTCTTTTAAAAAAGGGCAAATGATAATTTCTAAGAAATTACTTTGCCGTTCCATGCTGAAGAAAGTTGAAACTTCTAAAAAAAAAATTATATTCATGAGAAAATGTATGTTACGTAATTTTATGTGCCATAAACAAAGCCTTTCTTTAAAGAGAAATCAAATTGGAAAATTATTGTTTTCTAAACATCAGACGAATTTGAAACTGAACAACTATGCCATTCGTACTGTCATAATAAAGGAAGACAGTCACAATCAAATGAGACACAGTGAATTAAATCGCATTAAAAACTTTCTGGTAAAAGCAGGCGCAGATGTGAAATTGTGGAATAGTTCATCATTGTTCAGACAAATGGCAAAATCCGTGGATGGGCAATACAGACTTAGTAAAGATCTCATACAAAAATTAAGATTGGAAAAGGATGCTAATGCAGGATACAAAATTACAAAACACTTGCTGAAGAAAGTTAAACGCAGAGGAAACTTGAATATTGGAAAGCATACCCATGCAAAATTTAAATTGGCTAAATATCCGTTTGACAAGTTTAATGCTGTTAATGATGCTTATGGAAGATTAAACCGAGACAAACGCTTAGAGACCATCAGCGGCATGAAACTGGGAAAATTAATAAATGTGTTAAAGTTCATTCGAAAACTGAACCGGAAGAAACACAGAAACAGTTCTTTTGTCAAAGAAAATGATCACAGAAGTAAAATGGATATATGGATGGAAAAAGTTTTAAAACATATTGAAGAATGGCCAGGCAGATTGGATCCACCGGATAGTGAATGTTCAGACGAATCTGACTATGAATACGATTATTCTTACAATAAAGGTACTAATCGTAACATGAGAAGGTTTTCTGCGATGGATAATGGCACGTTGTTAGCAAGATTGAAACGAAAAAAACTTGCACGTTAAAAAAATCACATGAATAAATATTGAGTTTTTTCTATGGATAAATAAAAATATGACAATAAAAGTAAATGAGAATAAATATTAATATCAGTTATATTCACATTGATCTGATATTGACATTGACATTATAAAGAAATTCAAAAATATAAACTTTAAAAACAATAAACACAAAACCATGATTTGTAGTTTATGCAACTACAAACTAATTACATATTAAATTGAAAGTAACCCGAACCGGTAGTTACTTACGTGTAAAAGAATTTAAATGGTTAAGTACTGCTAAAATCCGATCTGTGTACTTAAGTTGGTGCATTGCATACTGCATACTAAGCAATCTCAATAGTTTGCTTTTTACTTTTTATAACTATCAATTCCAGTTATTATTAATTAACACCTTAATTATTTAATACGGTAACACTTTGTGTCTGTCTGTATGACAAACCACCAAACGTCACTGTGTATATTTTTGTGGAAAATGAGTATTTGTGTGCGTCGTTTTCTGAATTAACTTAAACTTATATCAACCAAACCATGTAAAACAATTAGTTAACACATTTCCTGACCATAAAGTTCAAGCCTTTATATGAAACCACGTTAGACATTATTGTGGTTTCTTGAAATCTCTTAACCAAAACTTGCGCAGGGAGATTAATATCTCAAAACAGGAAATAGCTAGGTGTGTTATTTACGAATTAAATTATAATAATCTCAAATTTCTCAAACGCTGAATCTGGAATCGGTTGTTCTAATTGTTGAATCGGTTGATCTAATTGTAGAATCGGTTGGCCTAATTCTTCAATCGGTTGATCTAATTGTAGAATCGGTTGACCCAAGTCTTCAATCGGTTGATCCAATTGTAGAATCGGTTGACCTAAGTCTTCAATTGGTTGACCTAATTCATCAATCGTTTGAGTAGGGTCAGCCAATGGGTCAAGGTCAAGGGAAAGTTCCTTCCTCTTATGGATTAGTTCATGACGATTAAGCCGGGAACTGGTAACAAAAGAGGCTTGACATAGTTTACAAACGAACGGTCGCTCCCCTAAGAAAATATAGTAAGAATTAGAAAATTGATTAAGAATTCCTCTATTTATCTTACTAACTAGTGAAGTTCATGATATCCTTTATAGAAATGACGGCAAAAAAGCAAAAACAATATTCAATATTTATGATAAAATATACATATGAATAAAATGCTCGATTTCACATACCTGTATGAGTACGTAGATGAATGGTTAGCCTCGATCCTACAAAACAAAAAATCATTTTATATCTTTCAATTATTTCTGTTGACTGAAATGAATCAATGTAATTCTTAAAAATTTTCATAACGTAATTAACAGTAACACTCACCACATATGAATGACTTATCACAATGCGGGCAACTATACGGTTTTTCCCCTGTATGAGTCTATAATACAAATAAATGTTCATTTTGTTGCGTCACATTTTTAAAATTTGGGCTGCAACACATGAGTCTAAAACTTTTATTACAGGTAATTTACTTACCCGCATATGTATCCGGTGACCAGACGATTGAGCCGACCCGTGGTTACATATCTCACAAATATACTTATACACTTTTTCATGTATTGCTGCTATATGAAGTTTCAAAATCTGGGTCTGAAGACAAATAATATAAAGAAGATTATACTTTTATGAAATCTAATAATGTCTTCTTACTAGTGATATATAATAACAACGCTCTTTCGGTTTAAGCTTACCGATGCGAAGGTTTTGTCACATTTGTCGCATCTAAATTTATAAGCCATCTGTTCATCATGTATTGCTTGATGAAATGTAAGTTGACTGAAAATAGAACAACAATTAATTTCTCATATTAAATTTGTGAAGACATTATGCGTCCAGCAGGACGTCAACAATACGCCTGTTGTATAGCATTGTAATGGCAAGATATATAAATGGTACAAAATGATAGTTACTTTTTTAATGGAAAGGAGCGACAGCAGATTTCACAAAGAAAGGGTCTGTAAAAATGATTAAAATTGCATATTTAATTGTAATTTACTTTTTGAATTTTTTCATTACTTGTAGACAAATAAAATGGGTATACCTTTCGCGAGTGTGAACAACAAGATGGTTTTTTAATCGATGCTCACGGAAAAATCCTTTACCACAATATTCGCATTTCAGTGGTGTTACTTCTTGATGACTGCGTTCAACATGAAACTCCAGCCTGAGACGGCTAATAAAGCTTTGCTCGCAGTACTGGCATTTAAATGGTGTTTCACCTTCGAAATAGAAAAATAACGATTATTTTATAATTGTGCAAGAAAACGTTATTATAATTTTAGCGGGAAACAATATCTACTTTATAATATGGAAAATAGAAAGAAAATTATATCATATTGGGTTTCATTAAAATGGAACATACTTTCCGCAACTTGAAAGCAGATTAATTATCGGTATCACAAAACATGAAATAACCCATGATATAATTGTCGACATTATTTTATGTTCTAATTGTTATTAACCTGTATGAGCTTTTCGAATATGAATATTCAGTTCATTAGGACCTCGCCACATTTCCGGACAATATGGGCAAAGTTTATTTTTGACTCGGACTAAAAACAATACAGTATTATTCATTAATAGGACGAAACTGTCAGTATTATAGACAAGAGATTTTATTATTTATTAAGTACGCTATTAATTGACTAATAAAGAAATCACCTTGAACTCTCTTTCTTTTTGGCCATTTTCTGGGTTCATCCAAATCTTCGCAAAGAAGTTCAACATGCCGTAATAAAGTTCTTTTCTGACGAAATGATTTGTTGCACTTTTCACATTCATAAGGCGTTTCATTATCTAAAAGGCAATAATGTTTGAAAATGAAAACGATTATCGTGTATTCATTCATAATAATATAATAATAATAACCCAACCGGTAACTGTATAATAAATATAATTTTGCTAACTTTCATGTTTTTTCTTAAAATGAACATCGCGACTTTCTTTATCTGTAAAGGTTTTACCACATCCTTCATGGGTACAGCTGAAACGCTTTCCATAGAGTCTTTCCTTAATTTTCACCACAGCTACAGATTCATCGGTAATAATTTTTGACATATTAATTGATCTTTTTCCATTTTTACTGACAGTGACATGAGACTCGTTAGATTCCAACGGTTTTTTGTTGCTTCCAATTAACTTTATCTGGTCCATAGTTAAATCGGGGTCAATAATATGCTTATAAGCATTAGAAACTTTCTTCTCTCTACATAAATCCACATTATTATTACCAAAAATAAAATTATATTTCGTAAATGCTAAAGAATATAAATGCCAAAAAAAGCGATTGAACAGATGATGGAAACTATACTTTTTTGAAGAATTTTTCATGGATTCCTTCTTACGAATTTTTTTTGGCCGTTCTTCAGCTTCAGCTTCATCACCAGAACTATTTGTATCGTTTTCAGACTGATCGCTCCTTTCACTGCTATCATTAGACATTCCTGCATCCAAATTATCGTCACTATTATAGCCTCCATTGTCACCGATATCCGCACTAGACGTTTCTAATTTAATTTTTTCCGGTGTGCCAGTTTCGTCTTCATCTTCACTTGAACCGTGTTCAGCGTAGATGCTTTTTTTCCCGACGTAAAGGTAATCGGGTTTAACTGTTGACCTGAGTAATCGTCCAGATCGACTGACGTTACTTTGAGTTTTTCCTGCTGTTTGAACATTTCGTGGTGTTTCTTTTTTTACTCCTTTAGATTTTTTCTCTTTATTTTTAATTTTAGATTTATTATGCTTATTCTTTAAATTTTTCCTTCTAGAATCTTTAGATAACCGCTTGTCCTTTCGAAGACCTTTCTCCTTTTTAATTACTACGTTTGATTCCGACGAGTCTTCATTGGTGAAAGTATAGTTAAAATCTGGAATTGAATCATCTTCATAATTCGAATCGTCTGAGATGGGTTCTTCTTTAACATTCACAGGTGCTGTTTGAGGAACATCCACTGGAGACACTTTCGTTAAATCTGAAAATATAATTAAATTGCAAAATTGTAGTTTACCCTTTCACCTTTACACAGTTTTTCTTATTAATTAAACAATTATTATTTTCTATTACCTGTGAAAATCTTTAATCTGATTATCTCAGATTCATTTGTATCCTCCTGATCACTCTGCGTATTTTGAAGACTTTCACTTAATTGTGTTTTGATGCTATTTCTCAGTCCCACTATATTTTCCTCGATGTTCTTAAGATCTTCAAGCAGGTTCTGAATTTTGTCAATTCTACTATCACATTCCGAGCATAAAGGGGCTTTAAATGAAGAATATTCTTCTATTGTAAATGATGTCGATGCTAACTGCAAGGTTTTGCATAGAATTGGTATAGCTATTTCCGGTCCATTGTAATCATTTTCACCATCACTTCTTTCACTTTCACCATCTTCATCGCTGGTATTTTTAGGCAATAATTGATAGCATAGTAAACATGTCAACACTGACATTTCTAACGACAATAATCTGTTTGTCTTAGTCTTATACACGATCCTTCAGACTGACTGTGAACTTACGGAGTTACGAACGAATATCTTATTGTATTTTATTATTTTATAATAGCAGAGCAGAATTTAACTGTAATTTAATTTACAACAATTTAATTTTATAATAATACAAGATCTATTGTTGACTGTACAATCAACCCTTTACACTATACAGCAAAATAAACTATCAACTGTTTGTAGTCTTCACAAAGTCTCAACAGATTCAACAGAACTTTCAAAACACTTTAATTGTGTAATGGAGATGTAATTTCTGTTTAAAACTTTAACACATTTAATTTATATTTTTAACAAAAATCGTACAAGAATCTTCGCGCTTTAGTAAAAAATACTTGACAGTTTTAATTCAGCCTATTCGTAGGCGAACACTGTTGGGGTATAATGCTTTAAAACAGTCAAGTATTTTTGACCGAAGCGCGAAGATTCTTGTAAGAGTTTTGGTAAAAGTGTAAACCAAATTATGTATTCAAGTTTGTTATTATTTTAAACGTTTAAATTCAAAGAAATTATATAATTCTTACATTTTAAATATAATTATCAGTGTAATTATTTTATTGTATTATGCGGATATTAATGAGAGAGAAATTACGTGTACAATTAAAGTGTAAATTGCAAAGTTCTGTGTGAATCTGTTCCTGTTCAGACTACCCACAGTTGATAGTTTATTTTACTGTAGACAGGTACAGTCAACAGCAGAACTTGTATTATAAAATTAATTTGGCGTAATATTGTTTTGAATGGAAATGTCAGAGTTCAAGTGTTTACTATGCTATGAATTATTACCTAAAAATAAAAGCGATAAAGATGGTGAAAGTGAGAGAAGTGATGGTGAAAATGATTACAAGGGACCGGAAATAGCTATACCAATTCTATGCAAAACCTTGCAGTTAGCATCTACATCTTTTACAATAGACGAATACTCTTCATTTAAAGCCCCTTTATGCTCAGAATGTGATAGTAGAATTGAAAAAATTCAGAACCTGCTTGAAGATCTTAAGAACATCGAGGAAAATATAGTGGGACTGAGAAATAGCATCAAAACACAATTAAGTGAAAGTCTTCAGAATGCACAGAGTGAGGATACAAATGAATCTGAGATAATCAGATTAAAGATTTTCACAGGTAAAAGAAAATAATAATTGTTTAGTTATAAGAAAAACTGAACATAAATGGTGTAATGTGTAACGGATTACTAAAATTTAATTATATTTTCAGATTTAACGAAAGTGTCTCCAGCAGATGTTCCTCAAACAGCACCCGTGAATGTGAAAGCAGAGCCCATCTCTTACGATTCGAATTATGAAGATGATTCAGTGCCAGATTTTAACGATACTTTCACCAATGAAGACTCGTCGGAATCCAACGTAGTAATTAAAACCGAGAAAGGTCTTAGAAAGGACAAACAGTTATCTAAAGATTCTAAAAGGAAAAAATTAAAGAATAAGCATAAAAAATCTAAAATTAAAAATAAAAATAAAAATAAAGAGAAAAAATCGAATCGAGTAGAAAACGAATCGCCACAGTATGATAGCCTAGAAACAAAACTAAATTCATCAGTTAGTGATGATTGTGGAAACGAAATTGATCAACCATCAGGAACAACTCAAAGCAACGTCAGTCGAGCTGGACGATTACTCAGGTCAACCGTACGACCGGAGTACCTTTACAAAGGGGATAAAAGTATATATGCTGAACATGGTTCAAGTGAAGATGATGAAGAAGCCGGTGCATCGGAAAAAATTAAATTGGAAACAGTTAATGTTGATCTAGGTGACAATGACAATGGAAGTTATAGTGACGAAAATTTGGATGCAGGAATATCTAGCTCTAGTTCTAGCAGTGAAGTGAGCGATCAGTCAGAAAACGATACAAATTTTTCTGATGACGAAGCTGAAGCTGAAGAACGACCAAAGAAAATTCGTAAGAAGGAATCCAGGAAAAATTCTTCAAAAAAGTATAGTCTCCATCATCTGTTCAGTGGGATTTTTTTCGCTTGTATTCTTTAACAATTTGCGAAATATATTTTACTTTTGGTAATAATAATGTGGATTTATGTAGAGAGAAGAAAGTTTCTAATACTTATAAGCATCTTATTGACCCCGATTTAACTATGGACCAAATAAAGTTAATTGGAAGCAACAAAAAACCGTTGGAATCAGACGAGTCGCATGTCACTGTCAGTAAAAATGGAAAAAGGTCAATTAATATGTCCAACATTATTAAAGATGAATCTGTAGCTGTGGTGAAAATTAAGGAAAAACTCTATGGAAAGCGTTTCAGTTGTAACCATGAAGGATGCGGTAAAACCTTTACAGACAAAGAAAGTCGTGATGTTCATTTTAAGAAAAAACATGAAAGTTAGTACTTTTTCAGATGTATAACGTTTCGTTTTTCATAAAGAATAAAGAAACAGAATAATTAATTTGAAATCGATTTGTAATTTTTGTAGATAACGAAATGCCATATGAGTGCGAAAAATGTGGTAAGGCATTCCGACAGAAAAGAACACTATTGAAACATAATGAATTTCTCTGTCAAGAAAATAACGAGCGAAGTAAAATACCTAAGAGAGTAAGACCACAAGGTGAGGTCATAAAAATTATTGCCTGCAATATAACGAATTTTTTTATCAAATATTGTCTTTGAATTGATTGAGTTTTGATGTTAATTGCCCTTATCATTCATAATTTGTGTTTATTATATTGGTTCAGTTAGGACAAAAACACATCTTTGTCAATATTGCCCGGAAAAGTGGAGGAGTCCGTCAGAACTGATGATTCATGTACGAAAAGCGCATACAGGTTAGTATTTAGTATAAAATAATAATATTACCATTCACATAAACATGTAATATGCATTGTTAGTTAAAAAACCAATTTCTCCAGACAATGAATAGTACTGGAATGTAGAGAGTTCATTTAACTCCACAATAACTTTATCATGCGTATTGTTATTTTTATTGAATATTTTTACAGTAAAAGCTTTCAATAGATAAATAATTACTTTCTTTCTAAATGATCATGTTTAAAGGTGAAACCCCATTTAAATGCACTTATTGCGAACAAAGTTTCGTCAGTGCTTTACGATTGGAATTTCATACTGAACAAAATCACCACGAGGTTGCACCTTTGAAGTGTGAATTCTGTTGTAAAGGATTCTTCCGTGAACATCGGTTAAAGTCTCACATCGTGGTTCACACAGGTGAAAAGTAAGTATAATAATATTGTGCGCTCATTCATAATAAATAATAACGCTCATTTATTATTAATATTCAATCTCTACAATGGCAAATGGCAACTCGCTATATTTCGTTTTCAATTTTGTCAGCTATGATTGAAATATTTATTTTACAGACCCTACTTATGCGAAATCTGCTGTCGTTCGTTTGCTCTTAAAAAGTAATACATAAAATTATTATCTACATATTCTATTCTGGTTCTGATGCAAACAATTATTTTTAATAGACAATTTCATTTATAATAATAATAATGTTATTTTCGTTGATTTTCAGTCAATTAACTTTTCATCAAGCAATTCACGATGAACAAATGGCTCATAAATTCCGATGTGAGGAATGCAATAAAAACTTTGCATCGGTAAGTCTCGATTTATATAAAGAATAATATTTCTAAATCTATAAATACTCTAAACAGTCATAACATTTCAAGTTTTGTTTAACTTCTTTTTTAGCCACAGAACTTGCGACAACATATAAAATCTGTCCATGAGAAAGTTTACAGATTTATTTGTGAGATTTGTAAACATGGCTCAGCTCAAATGTCTACACATCGTGTGCACATGCGGGTGAGACATTGATACTTTAAAAAACATTTTTGCAATGATGAAACAGAGCAAAACAAACACTAATTGAATAGTTGTATTATGGAAATGCTAGAGTTAACTGTAGGGGTGTCTTCTGAAGAGTCTTAAGTTTTAACGAATATGTTAATTATTTGTATTGTTTTAGACTCATACTGGAGAAAAGCCTTTCCGTTGCGAATATTGCGAAAAAGCCTACATTAACGGTATTAACGGAATTTTTTGCTAATATTTTACAACCACAAAATTCTAATCCAAAGAAACATATCTAATTTATAATAATTTTTTTCCAGGTGCGATGTTGAAGATTCATGTTCGTAACCATACAGGTATGTACTCTCCTAATTTTTACATTTTCATTCATATTATTGTCTCTGTGACGAATGAAACTTATCTATCTTTGGTATGTCAATCTATGTTTTCCAGGAGAGCGTCCCTATGTCTGTCACACTTGTGGGAAAGGATTTACAGTTCGTTCAAAGCTTCAGCGGCACGAACTAATCCACTTAGATGAAAGACCTTATCAATGTACATTTTGTTTGAAAGGATTCACAACCAATTCTTATCTGAAGAGTCACTTAAAAAACAGCCATTAGCAAAGAACGTCAATTAAATGAAATGCACTCATAAATCGTGGATAGTATATCGCACTTCTGAAGTCTCGCCATTAACCATTTTCATATTAGAGTTGAGTATACGATAACAAAATTAGTGAATTGACGCCTTGATAGAAAATCGGACAAGAAATCTGGGAGAGAAGAGGAAGAAGTAAGAGTGTAGCAGTATAGTATGAAGAAAAACTTCTCCGATTTATTTGAAGAGATTGCTTAAAAACATTAAAATGATTTTTATACACTTACCATTTTACACGTACCGTTTTATGTGTTTAATAATTAATCACGATGCTTAACCCCCTTGCGTATGTGGCCTCTGTGGACGATGTAACGTTTCGTTAGATTAGAACTCGATTATATGACAGGAAATTGTATTGGACAATTTTTTTTACTATATATTTGTTGTGAAAAAGTTTCGATATCTTTTCGGTTTTTAACTCATTGTATTAACAGTGACATCAAAATGTTATAACTTCATATTAATCCATGATGTCGATGCAGTATTTCTTTCTGTATGTGTTGAACATTCAGATTTTTGTTAATAAACTGGATGCAAGTCTGTTAGAATCAGTTTCATTGTTTGTTATGATTGAAATCGAATGAAATGAATGTAATAGTATGTATTAGTGTTTGCGTGAATTGATTGCATAAGAGTAAGATTAAAATTGAAATCGAATGAAATGAATCTAATTCTATTAGTGTTTGTATGAATTGATTGTGTAAGTGTAAGATGAGTATTCACAGGGCTGGTATTAATTATTTACTAAAAATAAATACCTACCTACGCCAATAATTTAATGCGTGGTAAATATTTTTAGGTCAAAATATGAAGTAATTAAATTTACGAATTTTTATTTGTAGTATAGTTCTAGTGTTACATATTTTACTTATTTAAAAAGATGTATATCACTTTGTAATGGAGGAAAGCAGGAGAGGAAAAGTAAATAATAATTGGCTAATAATGTCTTCTCACTTCTCTATCAAATATCAAGTCACTAAAATAATGAGATAATTTTTTTATTACCATATATAATATTACATCTGTAATTAACAATTGATTGCATATTGCATGCAATTTTATGCGATTAAGATAGATAGAAATCATCGACATAAATAATCTGCTTCCTTCTGTTGGGGTGTTGGGGATGAAAAGTTTTCTCTTGCTTATTATTTTAGCAGGTTCTTAAAAGAGTCGGAGAAAGCAAAAAATTGGCAAAACTCTGCCAGCTTTCACTGCTTCAAGCCGAATATGATACAAGCTGCGACATGCAGCTATCGTACCGAGGAAAGTTTGAAGGTGGCTTCTTGAAAAGTTTCAGAATTGTAACGGAAGTCGGAACGGAAGTTGAAGATTGAAAGAATCTTTAACTAAATGATAAAAAGAAGCCAATAAATTTGTCGAAAATTTGCAAATTAAGACCAGTGATCGATATTGATAAGGGTGGACTCTGGGAAGTGTGAACTGTGAACTGAAGAAGACGGAACGGAAACGGAAGCCACACTCACCTTTCAACTTCATTTCAAGCCAAAATATGATTTTTTGAAGACCTGCTGAACAATTCATTTTGAATAATTTTGATCGAAAAACTAAACCGTGCATATTTATGTACATAGTAGGTGTTACGGTGGTTGGTATTAATGATTATACAGTGAAAATTGCGAACTTCAACAGTTAAAAAATGGATTACGAATTTAAAGCAAAAACAGCTGCAGAAAGGGTGAAAGTTGAAGACTGGTTTGATTATGAAGGGTGTAAGGTAGGGAGAGGAACTTATGGACATGTTTACAAAGCTAGAAGAAAAGAAACGTAAGTTTTGTCATAATTATTATTAGTAGTATAGTAGTTACAAAATAGATAAGATCCTTTAAGCACACTCATTATAATTTTTTGATTCAGATCTTTTTCGAAAAATTTAGTTATTGTTCCTTTAGCTCCGATCATAAGTCCAATTACTTCAATGCTTATGACTATGAATAATTATAAGATTTTTGTTACATTATCAGATTATCACTAATTGTCACATTATACCTATTTCAGAGCTCCCAACAATATGAACCGGGGTGACAACAGAGATTACGCTTTGAAACAAATTGAAGGAACAGGGTTGTCTATGTCTGCTTGCAGAGAAATTGCGGTTGGAATACAAGGATTTTATCATAATTGTATTTCCTAAAGAGTTATTATGTTTATTGATTGTTTTCTGTACAGATATATTATAACAGTTTTCTTTTTGTACATTTTTTACAGTTATTAAGAGAGCTGAAACATCCAAACGTTATCAGTTTACTGAGAGTATTTTTATCACATACTGACAGAAAAGTATGGCTCCTTTTTGATTACGCCGAACACGACCTTTGGCACATTATAAAATACCACAGAGCAGCAAAAGCTTCCAAGAAACCAGTTATGGTTCCTAAAGCTATGGTAAAGTCACTTCTGTACCAGATTTTGGATGGAATCCACTACTTACATGACAATTGGGTTCTTCATAGAGATTTAGTAAGTAATTAGGTAATATAATAATATAGTATTATTAAATGCATAGCCCTGATAGAACTCTCGCACGCATCTATGTTAATTGTAAGTTTCGAGTTGATTTTATTGTTTAGTAACATCAAATACAAAAGTAAGTGAATGTTTTTTTTCAGTCAAAGACACTAGTTAGTTTTGTAGTTGATTCTAGGGTATTGTATTTTTAAGTTGATGTATTTATATTTCTTAATTGAAGTAAACTTTGCTTTCTCCAATTTGTGTGTTGTTGATGCTAAAACTCATGTACTATACTTTGTGCTACTCCAACAGAAACCTGCGAACATTTTAGTTATGGGTGAAGGTCCGGAGAGGGGAAGAGTTAAAATTGCGGATATGGGGTTTGCCCGTTTGTTTAACTCGCCGTTAAAACCATTAGCAGACTTAGATCCAGTAGTAGTAACTTTCTGGTAATTCCACTGATTATAATTCTTGATACTGGATACTTTACTTTCTTTGATGTTGCCATTTGAGACTTACGTCAAATATGTGTTGAAATAATAATTGTAATCAATCTTAAAGGTATCGGGCACCGGAACTTCTATTAGGTGCAAGACATTACACCAAAGCAATTGGTAAAAATAATAATTAATATAACTCAATGGTTCGGTCTGAAAAATCAGATTTTATAATAACTACTTTTTCATTTGGAATTTCAGATATTTGGGCTATCGGTTGCATTTTTGCAGAACTTTTGGTAAGTCATTAATAATGGAAGTTTGACTGCATTTCTTATAGAAATTATGTTTAAAGTTTATTGATCTATTGCTCTATTATTTAAGACAAGTGAACCCATATTCCATTGCCGACAAGAAGACATAAAAACATCGAATCCTTATCATCATGATCAGTTAGATAGGATATTTAATGTCATGGGCTTTCCATTAGAAAAAGAATGGGAAGATATTCGTAAGATGCCTGAACATCCCACTTTATTGAAAGATTTCAAAAGAACTAATTATTCAAATTGTTCTTTAATTAAATACATGGATAGACATAAAATTAAGCCAGAGTCGAAGGCATTTCACTTGGTAAGTCTGCTTTGTCCTTATTTCAATATTATCCAATATCAGTTTACAAAGACTGTTAATGGTATGAAGCCCATTGTTGTGAGTGTGTGAGTGACAATTAAATCTATTATGTTTAAAATAAATAGTTGCAGAAGTTGCTTCTGATGGACCCAACGAAGCGCATAAATTCGGAACAGGCGATGCAAGATCCGTATTTCACCGAAGACCCGTTGCCTACAGCAGATGTTTTTGCCGGTTGTCCGATTCCCTATCCAAAAAGAGAATTTTTGACGGATGACGACCAGGTAAAGGTAAAAGCAAGACAGGCAAGACAAATATACTTAAATCTATTAATTGGACGTATTGTAGGCGTATAGTTGTGTCTTCTCAGTACTATCCTTTTAATCGAATGCTTTTAATAATGAAAACTTGACTTGAATGTTTTAATTTGAATTCCATGGCAGGAAGAAAAGACTGAAAATAAAATGCAGCAAAGACCCACGCAGCCTCCTCAACAAAATGTTCAGTCCTCTCAACAGCAGAATCAACAAGTACATCAACAGCAGCAGCAACAACAACAGCAGCAACAACAACAACAAAACCAAGGAAGTCAGGGAGGAAACGGCCAACCAGATCAGAAGAGGATAAGACTGGGGCACCCGCATCCGTCGACGGGTCCTAATCAACCTGTGGGTTCTTCCATGGATCAACAAAATCATAACCAAGGGGGTCATCAACAGGGAGGAAATCAATCTCAGAATCATAACCAACATAATGTCCAAAATCAAGGGGGTGGGTACAACATGGCAAGCGGACCCAGCGGTCATGGGCACCAAGGGCATGGTCCAGGTCACAATATGCATCCTTCAGGTAATTCATTGATGCATCAACATTACCAACATCAACAAAACCCTAACCACCAAAATCAAAACCAACAGCAAAACTTTGGGCAAAGATTTTAGTGTTCAAATTAAATCGCATTAATATTTTAGTGTACAAATTAAATTACACGAATGTTTTTTTGGTAGAAATGTGCAAACTTGTTGATTTTTTATGTTATACAATTAATAAAAGTTATTTAACTTGTCGCCAAACGTGACAATTTACTTAGACGCATCATTCCAGTTGTACAATGTTTTTATTTATAACATTAAATAGATTGTTTTTCAATTGAAATTTTCATGAGTTCTTTTTTCTACAGTCCGCTGAACACGTATCTTATTACTCATGTGACTTTTCTGAAACTATTCTACTATTCGTAAAGACAATTTGTAGAACTGTCTCATGTTCAAAACAATTTTATATTTGCATTTGCATTTGCACTTTTCGATTAAAGGCCATGAGTTGAACTACCTAGTAGCTTGCGCTACTTAATAATACAGGATAGGATCGGATTTTGTAAATAATACTTAGATAAAGATAATACACATAATAATATTGAATGAAATGAATATAATTAGATTAGGCACCTATGTTTGTTATGTATCTAAAAGGCTGGTTAAAGTTGACTGAAAACTGAATTCAATATAGCCGAAATCGACACTTCGTCGGTTACTTACAGCTTGCTGGATACTTTGGTGGAGTCATTTTGGGATGTCGTAAACTCCGGACCCCAAAAATTGACGAAGTCTCGATTTCGACTTTCGGTTAGCTTGAATTCGATTTTCGGCCAATTAGAACCAGCCGGTAACTGACAGTGACGGCTTGCGACAAGAAAGTTACCTGGTATTCTACATAGTACATGGAGTAGAGTGTACACATGATTATCCTCAATATTTATAATTGCAAAAATATTTGTACACCTTTCTTCATGCTAGCAGGTACTATTTGTATACTCACTTTTTCTCTTTAGCCATTTTAAGAATATCGGACTGGCTTATAATTTCGGTTGCAGAAGATGAAGGTCTGAAACTGTTTTCGACAATAGCCTTTGCCAAAACAGGTACATCAATGCTAAACCAACGGCAGAAATCCAATGTTTTTACAATGGCACGCGCAACGGGTTCTCCTGTTCTTGATTCCACTCTATCCACAAGGAGAAATCCGGGACGGTAAATGGACAGTCGCTCAAACCCCATTGCTGAGACCTCTTCATCAGCTTCCCCTTTAGTTTTCAGATAGAGGAAATAAGAGTTTTTGTTGGCTGCGCCTGAGCTGACAAGGTGGAAATGTTTACATCCAGCTTCTTTTGCCAGCTTTGCGGACTCAACTACATAGTCATGGTCAACTCGATAAAACCCTTTAGCTCCCGCTTTTCCTCGTGTCGTTCCTAGTGCTGAAAAACCAACTTGATGTCCTTGAAACGCTTCTGAGTACTCCGACAGTTTTTCGAAGTCCACAATTTTTTGTTCTACCTTTTCGTAATTTGATTCGGTAGGTAAATCTAGTTTTCTTCTTGCCAGCAATGTGATTTTTTCAAACTGCGAATGTTTAACTAATTCATGTACAATCGCTTTTCCCACCTCCCCAGTAGCCCCTAACACAAGAGCACTTAGTTTTGATTCCATTTTGAGTTTGTCGTCTATGGGTTGGTAGGTTTTACTTGAATCTGAATCCTGGGAATTCCACACATAAATAGCTATTATTACTACTATAACGGTACCGATGGAAATGGGGGAGGACAGCATTAAAAGCCCAGTTCAGCTCAACTATTTCCGATTAATCCGGTGGTATAAATCAAAACGATATTAGAACAACCGAATGTGTAGGATTATTTGACAACAGCTCACAAATGAGACGTCATGCAGGTTACTCGATTATTGTGGCAAACGGATCCTCACCAATTCTCACCACCCTTACACCACCGGGGTAACTAAATTTAAAGTGAGAGTTATAATTAGATTACTATATTATAATTTTGGTTTGAAGTTTTCAAAACTTAGTTTAGTCAAGCCATAGGTGTAGCCAGGATGGGATGGTTGGGAGTTGGGGGAACTCAAAACATGAGGTATATATGTCCTCATTTTCGTACAAATTTGAGCAAAATGATCATGCAATTCGCGCGTGGCACGAATAGTTTCGCCTTTTTTGGTGCATTTTTGGTGAAATGTGAGTAATTTGACATTAATATCTGATTGAGCTGATTGACTGATACCTTGTTCGCTTATACAGATAATTATAGGTGATATGATAGCTATAAGTGGACCTCTTGACTTTCAAACTTGTCACAAATTTTGAACTCTGGACGTTGGCACCAGTGATTACTTTGGCCACAAAGTAAGTTCCGGTTTGGGTTTAGATGTTAGAAGGTCCAAGTCCAAGCACAACCAAAATGTTGAATGCGAATCTAGTATAATCTATATTTTCTATATAGAAGAGATTACAGAGGGTGAATACTCCTATTTTGTTCACTATAATTCCGCGATTTTGAAACCCGGGAATGATTAGGCGGGTAAGGGGT
>JABASD010003634.1:0-18990 GCA_019776165.1 Pogonognathellus flavescens | reverse complement strand
TGATTCATATGGGGAAATGGTTTCTAAAATGCATTTGGTGAAAGTATCTCTTAATAGCAACAATCTTTTTGATTATATGAGGAAATGCAAAGAATTAAAACATATTTTTATCGACCAGTGCAATTTAGAGGGGAATTTGGAAGTAAATCAGCGAGTTAAATTGTCTGAGTTAGAGACATTTCATTTTGACGTTAAATTAGGTCAGCTGTCCGATGTTAGAAGGATTTACAATTTCTTTTCAACTGATGGACTTGGACTGCTTGCCTTTTACAAAGGTAAAAAGCTATGGGAATTTAATGAACTTTTTGAACAACAAGTTGACATTTTTATCAAAATCAATGGGCAAATCCTACTGGATGTCCGAACCAGAGCCCCCAATAATATCAAATTGTCTTTGAATAATATCGATCAGCAAACGGTTGATAAAATATTTAACGAAATAGAAACTACAAAAGTTAAACTTAATCGTTTGTACATGAACCAAATGGTTTTCCCCGAACGCTTTATTTTGACAGCAAATAAAATGCTGCTTCACCGTTTGGTACTTCGATATGTGTATCTTCCGAATATGTGCGAATTTCTTCGCGATTGCTCTAATTTGACGGCTCTTGTAATATTCGAGGCTAACAATGAAACCATTTTCTTTTCCCGAGATTTGTCTCGATTGAAAAACTTAAAACGGCTATCGCTAAATAATGCCGTGGTGAAATTTCCCGCTGACGAATTGCAGAGATGGGATGCTCTTGAAGATCTTCATCTTTACCATTGCACCTGTTACAATATGCCCTACAATATTCATTTGAACTTCCCCAAGCTTAAGCAATTTACTTTGGACACTAGGTCTTCCTGTAATAATCCTTTGTTGCTTCAAAGTCTTTTCAGGATAAATTCCCTTAATTTTATATCGCTTTGGCGATTTCAATGGGTTGTACAACACGGTGATTCTAATTTTGAAAGAGCTGAGGACGACATTAAATACAAGTTCATCACAGAATTGAATATTAATGAACCATACAAACACAAAAATTTTCTTTTAGAAAAAGATGGTGTATGGAAATTCAAATCGTATTCTGCATGGAATGGTGATGAATGGAGATCACAAGAAGGCAGTCATTTTCATTTTGAACAATTTTTTGACTTGCAATAAAAGCAGTCAATTGTGTGTTGAGTGCTTGAGGTAACTACATATGACTCCATGTGAATGTCCACAAATTAAACCCAATTAGAAGTAAACAGAGTAGTAGAATATAACGTAATTAAAATGTATACCCTTCGTAGGGTCATTTTACGGAGCTTCTTTCTGGAATACACAAATTGATTTTATATATGTAGTGCATATGTTCCAATAGTAACAGCTTTAGTGTACAATTGTAGCATAAATAAAAATTAATTCTGTTTCAACCGTCGATGCACTGCAATTGTACAGTTGCAAATCTTTAAAATAAACTTTTTCTTTAATACCAGTTTAATTATAATAGCTATGTAAATTGTAAAAAATCTAATATTGCTCTTAATAAAACAAATTTGTAACACACATAGTAATTTCTGTTTTTAGATGTTAATTCTGCTAAATTTTAAATCGTGCTATTATCAGAAAAATATCCTCACGAAATTTTTGCTCTTTTTATTAACTTTAACTAGGGTGATGATATTTGACAGTTTGGTACGAAAGGTTGTATTTTTGTTCATAATGATCATAGTACCGATCAATGTATGTATTATATGATGCTGAATATTTATTCCTAAAAGACAATGCATCAAAATTAATGTAACTTTTCACCAGCCCTATATCCATACATCCGAACTTATATTACTTGTATGTTATCAATTGAATCATTTATTTTTATCTGATAAATTTCAAATTGTTCTACCACCATCCATTTCCCTTTCTAATATTGATGCAACTTGATATTTTTTCTCAAATATTTTTCAGAAATATTTAATTTGCTTCTTGCCAAAGGGTTTATACACAAACAAGTTTTCAAACGAGGAACAAATTTTATATTTAATTGATAATAGTTACTTATTGAGATTGGTGTCATCTATAAAATAATAACATATAAGGAACAAAAATAGTGTGACATTTCGTGTGTGCCAGTGAGTAATTACACTAAGAGTGTTTTTATTGTGATAAAATTGTAATGTCATCTAGATGGATAGTATACATAAGTAAACCGTAACAACTAGCTGTAACGGTAACAATAGTAGTCAAAGAGAGTCTTAAGAGAGCAAAAAAAAATTAATTATGGAATTGAAAGTAACTACTTCTTGAGGTTGGCTTCATCTAAAATTTTAATGCATAAGGAATGATTAAAGTTTTTCCTTTCTTGTGTTCCAACAAGTATACTTGTACTAAAACCCTTTTTATTACGGTGTGTTTTTAAGTGCATTACTTATTCATATTGGCGTCATCTAAAATATTAATGTAGAGAAGAAAATCATACTTTGTCATTTCGTGTGTGCCAGCATTACTTACACTGAAACTGTTTTTCTGTTAATGAGTATGCATTTTTTATGCTAAGTAGATGGGTAGTATATTATCACCTAAATATAAACGGTAATACTTACCTATTTATACAAGGTTGGTATTACCGGGTATAACTTATTGTGTAATAGATATATGTATTGTTCTGTCGTATACAGTAGAAATTGTTTCCTCACTGTTACAACTTACATAATTGCGATTATCTGTATACCGTAGATGTCCTATCAATAATTGGAAAAATATTTTTGGGGTTTTGCTTTTGCTAGTGAATTAGATAAGTGGGGTAATGGATGGGTTTATTTTATGTAATCAGTCTTACCCTGACCAAAGAATAGTGAACAACTGGTTACTTCAAATAATTTTTGCTCGTTTTTGATTGTATTCTGTCTGACGTAATTATCATTTTACAGTCAAGCGGTTTATGTATACATTTTTAACTAAACCAGATGCAACAATTTCATTATGTTGCTCTACCTGTTTATTTGGATCGTGGTTACCCATTTTACTCTTGAATCGTTTTCGAGTCTTTCAGTGATAAACTCAGTCATAAAATCGTATTTAACAAATCAAAGAAGCTGCAATTTCCATTTCGTCATTTTTGAAAAACAATCATATTCTAAGACAGACGAAAAATATGCTGGAGATTTCCATTTGTCAAGTTTTGACAATCCGTTGACAATTAGCAATGGGGAGACACTGAATAAACATTACCAAATCTACGGGTCCCCATTTTTATTTAAAAGTAGGACAGTAGCGATTGCAGGGAAGTTTTTCAGTCCCGAGTACAAAAACTTATTTTTCCCAATTTTCCAGAAGAACCACGAATGTCTGATACATTTTGTATTGGATCCTCCGATGAGCAGTGACTCTTCACACATTTTGCTATTTGCAATGGCAAAAATAAAATTTTACTGGCTTGATCCCTCACATACAAATCCTTTGGAGGACTACGTTGAAAGTGTTAATACACGGGACACATTTGTACATATATTCACACCGAAAATGTTATCTGTCAGTACGGCTGACAAAGTTGCGTCTGCAGTAATTCCTCTCGAAAATAATTTCGGAATTGATATTTTAATTCATTTTGAGTGCAATGCATCTGAAACAACCTCCGCAAAATTAGCTGCATTTTGCATTTTATGTTCACGCGATTCACAGTTAGCTGGACCACGAATTTTCACACAAGTATCCGATACATCGGGCCGAAGCTGGAAAGTTATTCACGACGAATTATTAATGAGAAATAATCCAAGCTTTCATTTTAAAGCAGCGATAGATCCATCTATTGACGATTGGTTTGGTCTGAATGATTATATTGGTCCTTTGATCAATAATGTGAGTCTGAGAACCAATAACAACAACAAATCTTTCTTTTCTATGATGTTGTCAATTCTTTTGGAAAATTATGCAAATTCCACACTGACAGTTTGCCAAGAAGCTCATCTTTCTTGCCTTATGTCTGGGAAAGCATGGTTTCAGCTTTCATTGAATTGGGGAGATTTAGCAGAAAGGACTCATTATCGTTTTCCTTTAGTGACTATCCAAACAGCAGGTTTAAATTTAATTTCATGTACCATTTTAGACGAAAGAATTTCATTTTTGGGATTTATCGTTCCTTTTCAATTTAATTTATGGATCGCAGTTTTAATTGTTTTTTCCATTTTGCGCGCTTTTCATTGGACAGTATGTACAATTTTCAATTCATTTTAATTTTAAGTTTAAAGAAAAAATAAAGTTTCCAATATTCTTATTTGTTTCCATGCTATTAGAAAATAATACAATTTCCACAACTTTCTTTAAATCCAACGCAGTTAAAATATTTTGGGGGATACAACTTCTTATGGCTATCGTACTTAGTAATGGTTACCGAGGGCTTGTTATCACCGATCTTTCTGCTCCAAAACATGTTAAGCGATTGAACTCATTCAACGATTTTCTGCATTATGATAATTTAAAATTGTATTCACATCTACACCCTATGTATAACAATATGTTTCAAATTTGTATACGCAGAAAAAATGTTAGTAGTTGTACTATAGAAAATTCAAGAAAATTTTTGGCTAAGGCTAAGGCAAAACCTTTTTTATTTCCAATTTTAAAACATTATTTTTGTGCACATTCTCTAACAAAAACCGGAAAAAATTCAACCGAAATGAAAATATTGGACAAACTTTTAACGAACATTGAAATTCCATTTGGGTACCCAATAGTGTCCTTCCAGGAGTCAATTTCGACATGCGAACAAAACGCATTCATGGATTGGTCTCACAATCTTGAAAATTTTTTCGCCCGCCCGTTATGGAATTTTTCAAAGGAACAATACCCGAAACAGCTTATGTACTATGGAGACAAAAGCCACGATTTTGGGTTAAGAAACATTGGTTGGGTTTTTTATCTAAGCCCATATGGACAAGATCTACCTAATCGAATGAGAATGCTTCATGCTTCAGGGATTTATTCCACACTTGAATATCATGTGACTCACAGCAAAAAGTTTTGTAACCCTGAGGAATGCCGAAAATTATCCGACACTAGACGACCAAAACCGTTGACATTAAACTCCAATTTAGTAGCAATATTTATTGTATTTCTAGCTTGTGTTGGCTTCTCTTGCTTAACTAACATGTGGGAGATGCGACGGGTAATTATCAGAGCTATTTTAATTTTTTTGCTAAAAACAATTCATTTTTGTAAATTCATCATTTTGACATTCAGTCAAAAAATTGCTTCATTGATTAAGAATACCTTTAAAAAAAGATAATAGAATTGCCTCAAAGGTTACCTGAAGTTGCCAATTCGTTTCATACATTAAATTAATTAAATCGGTTTTTCTACTAATACATAATTTAATCATATTGTAATGTACAACATCATTATTTCATGCAAGTTAATAACAATAAAATTATGAACACCCGATATTCCTATTTTATTTTTGCATAATTAATATGTGCTTGATTTATGAATGAGAAATCTCTTTGATTTATGTGCATAAATAACTTCGTTGAGTTCGTTAATAAGAAGCGACGGAGGTATATAGGATCTAAAAATATATTAATTACCTTAATATTTTCATAGAAAATATAAAGAATCGTTATACATAAAAAATCAACAGAACAAAATCAATCAAGATGGCGGACTAAAAATTAACCCAATGTGGTTGTCAGTACTACAACAGTTTTATGATAATATTTAATAATTGATTGTACAATACGTATAGAAGTAACAAGATTCAATGTCAAAAGTATTCAGTTATGTAAAAGATAACTACCTAATTCTTTAATTACTTATGTATAATCACATCAATACATTTGTCTCCTGATGAAGATCATAGTTTTTTGATCGAAAGCTTGAGTTATTAATAAAACGTAGTTTTATTTTTCTATTTTACCTCGAGTCACAATTATAATGTTTCCTTTAAATCGTTTTAATTCTTTACAAACTTGTTTGATGTTTATGTTTATTCAAAAGTGTGATTACCTAAAAAATCCTGGAGTTCCCAAATAATCCATAATGAAAACGTGTGGTGAGCCAAATGAGTTGTAAGAAGGTACAAGTGTCCCATGCGCCCTGATATTGCCTGCCCCTGCAATCAAACCTCCACCAGCCGGCATATCCGATTGAAACACCCCAGATACAGGATAAAATCGCAAATTTGGATTTAAATCAAAGGCAGATGGATCCGCTAGAAATGTGAGATAATTTCCAGTATTAAAATAAAATAAATCATTACTATAATAATGTGCTATCATTGTTATATTACGAATGAAACTGGAAGGAAATCCGGCTTGGCCTGGAATTTGGAAACCGTGAAAACGGGGAGCTCCATTGTCCGGCTTAATTTAGACATTCATCAGATTAAGAAATAATTCAAAACAACTCATCAAGTATTTTTTTAAATAATAAATTCAATACGGGGATAATTCTTATTATATGTGAAACTCCTTACAAAAAACCATCCTGGAAATCCTAAAGAATTTGGAACAAAAAGAAAAGGCTGGCCCGGGTAAATGGAAGGAAGCAAAGCTCCGTGGCAATTAGCTCCTATTTCAAAAAACAAATTAACACTAAAGTCGTAATCTAAGCATGAGAAATGTATGAGCGACGTTTTATTTCCTTGTATTTCCAGACCAACCTAGTGCATAGCCATCTGGAATAAAAACTCCGGTGGTTCCCACGTTGCTTGGAAGGAAAAGGGCTAAACTCGGATTGTCCGGTATGAATGATGTTGGATTTCCTGCAGGATTTGGCTAAAAATAAAAAATGTACCAGCTAGAAAAATGTCTTTGGTTTAGATTCATAATGAAGTGGTGTTCAGAACATTATTTAAACTACATAAAAATGTTATAAAAAGTCAATTACCGTCAAAAATCCATGGATAGGTCTGTTTAAAAACAAGCAAGTTTTCCATTATAATTTTTATTCCAAAATTAATGTAAATATATTCTGCATCATTTTAAAAATTACTGACCTGATTCTTGTATCATCTGGAATATAATTTCCGGATATGTGGTAAGAAATCCACATCAAAAACGGCGGTACAATATAAATGGGGATTAAACCTATGGGTTGAAAGGATGGATAGACAACTGGTACAGCCGGGTAAACAGGAACTATAGGAATCATTTGTTGTATGTAAGTCATGACCATCGGGGGAATATATGCCATTGGTGGAATTGCGTACACAGGCATAAAAGATGGAGGTTGTTGTTGATAAAGCGGGTGCAAATTTGTTTTCACATTTATCACGATTTTTTTCGGGCGATTAAATCCCCTTCCACCTTTAATCCTCAGCGATTTGTAGTCCAAATCGTTGAAAAATAAATAATTGTCGTTGTCGGATTTTGCCATCACTTCCTTCCCATCCGTTTTTAAAGGAACGCTTACTGATTTTTGGACTGCCTGGCTTGAAGAGTCCATTCCACATGTTAAAAATATCGTTGACTCGCAAGAAGTCCAATGCTGAAGTTGAGAACTTTTGCTACTTCGATCTGCCCACGTGTCCCATTCTACAAAAAGCCTTTTATTGTCTACGTCGATAATTTCTCCCGGTGGGTCGAACTTTGTCGCATTTCTGCAAAACAAATTCGTAGTTTAAATACTTACTTATTTTTCTAAAAAGCCATTAAAGGCTTAATTAATTCATTATTGTTGGCAAAAATTATATGGCTATTAGCTATACAATAATTCTAAAAAATATGGACACATAATTCATTTAGGTAATTCAATAATTCATCTTGGTCTTGATATTTTTAAAATTTTAGTATTTACTTAGTTAGAACTTTAATTTAACGATCTGTTCTGTTCTTTTTATGGACGATAATAATTAAAGGCCGAATAAAATATTATACACTAACAATAATCCATACTTTCTTTGTACCTTGTGTCATGCTAATTGCTATGTTTGACTCAATGACTCAACCAACGACAAACCACACGATTAAAAATATTTTTTACATTGAAAGTCAAAATAAACTTTCACGATGTAATGATATGGTTATTGCAAGACATAGAATTAATTTACATAAAATCCAAAGAATCATAAAGTTTGCTGTACTGTAACTTAAATGATTTGTAAATTAACCTTGACCCTGAAATAAATAACCTTGAAATATATTCATTCACCGTAGCAGTTCCAAATGGACCAATAAATAACTTATGTAGTGTAAAAAGGTAAGGAAAATAAGATTTTGGATTGTATTCAAATATATTTTTGGATTTGACAAATATATCATTGAAAACGAAAAGTGAAGAAAACAATTAAATTATGAATGAGTTTGATAAAAAGTATTAATTTGTTGGCAGTGTTGAAAACATCAAAAAAGTAACACTCAGCATCCTGTAGCGTCATCAGCATAGGATTCATAAATGCTACAATTGAATATACTTAAAATGCAAACATTACTCGCCTTAGATAAGCATACGTGGCGTAATACGTAGATCTTGTTGCTAAAATATTCTTTCGTAGAACAGTGTACACATTTTTTGTGGCAGCGTCGTTATTGAAAACAACTATATCCATGTTAGTGTCCTTCTGTGACTTTTGTTTGTAAACTGGAGCAGCCTCTTCATCCAAGGCTTCCATTGGAAGTTTAAATACTACCGAGTCAGCCTCTACATCTTGAATTAGAACTGGATCCTTAAAGAAATGTTGAATATTTAAAGCGAGAGCTTTTTCTACCAACAATTTTTCAAGATCATCCGATTGCACCTCCCCAGGTGTCAGAATATACAAAAATATTACTAAGCAAAACTGCAGGTTCATTTTTCCTGCTAGTTTCAGTACAAAAGTCAGATTTTAATACACAAAGAAGAATTTATACAATCTAAATACATTTTTGCTTCAGAAAATGTATTTTTAAAACTTCTACAACTAACAGTCGGCTTTAACTGTTGAGAGTGAATGAACTCGAATGTTCTAATGAATTTTAACATGGGTACAACATGGTAATAATTAACGCACATTACAATGGCATAATTTAATATTACTGCTTAAACACTTCCGTGTTTCAATTTATTTATGTAATATTTGCAGACCTAACAAACTACACACAGGGGTGTAGTAAGCGGGTGGACAACGCTACCCTTTGAGATCTATAAAGATACATCCAGTTTTTCAATGTAAAATGTCAAAAAAGTAATAAATATTTTCTCTCTCTCTCTCTCTCTCTCTATGAATATTTGGCTTCGAGACATCTTTCTTTTAAATCTGTTAAGTTTTGTAAGGAATTGTGTTTTGAATCACTAAAATGTTCTTTTTTTTAATACTTCAATACATTCGTACTGTAAAACTTTGAAGAGCACCCTTCTCGATGACCATGCAAAGGTACTTTTCTGCAGCCCTTGCCTGTGATGATGGTTATTATTGTCCATGCAAAATGTGACATGTCAATAATGTCAACCCATACAGAGTTTGCTTCCTACGCCACTGCCTACGACCTACAATTGACATTATTCTTGTAATTTGTAACTTTAATTTACATTGTTTCCTATGTAGTTAAATATAATTGTTTTGTACAAATCAATTAATCTTCAAATCACCGCATTACAAACTAAAATTATGTACACGAGTGGGGGTACATAAAAAACTTGAATATCTTCAATAAATAAATGTGCTAGACAAGCTAGAGTATTTAAATGGGAAAATAAAATTAACTTTCAAGACAAAATAACCAGAATATCGCATCATTATTTTATTGACATAATATATCTCATCATTATTTGGTTATTTAAAAAGTGGACTATTCTATAATTCTATATGTTTACTTTTTACTTTTTGGTAAAGTTTTTTGAACGTGGATGAGATTAATAGTAACATAAATAACGCCATGATATTTGGAAGTGTTAGTAGAGTGAGTTGAGAATACGGTGAATGTATTCTGTGTGCAAACAAGAAAAGGGTTAGTCTTGGGGGAAAGTAGCATAATATAATGTTGTGCGATTTGACGTGCTCAAATAAATCGACTGTCAATTGCACGTAATATTTGACAATATAAAAAGACTCCTACAGTGCGGCAGGCACTTTGTGTTTAAGGTAAACTCACAGAACTAGCCGAAGTCCACTAATATTTGTTATGAATTTTATACAGATCTCAAATGCACACGGAGTTCCTATTATATAAAGTTATACCATGTTTTTAACACTATAACCACTTTAAACTGAACCTGTCAAAAATTGTATAGAAGAACTGTGAACAGAAATAGTAAATACAAGAAATAAAATTCATGAGGATTTCTTTCAGATGTCCAGTGCAGATTTTGGCTAAGAGATTCTCTGACTGCCCTTTTGGTGGGTATCTCTAGGGATAAGTTTGCGTAAGACTGCCACCTGGAGAGTGGCGAAATTTCGGTGCTTGACTTTCCCTTCCGCTCTTTGAAAGGTGAGAAAAGTATTTATAAGATAGTTTCAACAGTCATTTGTTCGAGAATCTGTAGTGAACATGTGGACATGACATTTTAACTTTCAATTCGTTTTTGCTTGCAGTTACTTATTTCTGGAAGTCGAAAGCTTTCTCGACAAACCGTCTCTATATTATGCAAGGTCTCTTCCAAGACAACAATCCGTTTAGGTAGATTTACACTTTAGAATATATAGGGAAAATATTTTATTATGTAAAAAATCTTTTAGTTTCGATCGTCCATGATAAAATAAACAAAACTGTGATTGTTGGTACAATTGCAAAACAGGGGCATATCTAGAAATTTGTAATGGGGGCTCAAGCCGTTTAGGGGGACTGAAAGCCTAAAAAAAGGCAAATTTTGTCAAATTTTGTCTGACATCCCATTTTTTCCGGAATTTTGGAGGGGGTCAAGCCCGGTGAGCCCATACATAGTTACGCCCTTGTTGCAAAATAACGACAC
Source organism: Pogonognathellus flavescens (assembly GCA_019776165.1). Lineage (NCBI taxonomy): Eukaryota > Metazoa > Arthropoda > Collembola > Entomobryomorpha > Tomoceridae > Pogonognathellus > Pogonognathellus flavescens. The sequence goes on along the minus strand of JABASD010003634.1, from coordinate 8,144 downwards.
TTGTTTCAAATTGCAAGAATGTCGTATGTTTTATTGTAGTTAGTATGTTTAATACTGTAACTTTATACAAATATAGCATGACGCTAATTCAATTACAATAAACTACGCTCACAGTAAATATCTTTGCAATTGAGTTTTCTGTCATAAAGTTAGGAAAATTATTAGTGTGTAAGTAGCTCGCTATCGCAATTTGGTAGTAGAGTACTAACTTTTTATAAAAAATAAATAGCTATAGGAAACCCAAAACGATAGTTAAATGCAAGGTACATAAATACAGTCGGTACAGTACAACTGGCAAATCTTTATGTATCAAAATGAGTCGAATGTATTTCATTAGTAACTTGTTATTATTACAAGAACGGATATGTTTTATATATCTATACTGATTGAGAAAGCGTTAAAATTTTAAACTTCAGAGGCAATAATTAAGACCTGATTTAATGAGCATTAATTATTAAAATGTTTTGTGGAAAAAACAACGGTGGAAACACCGCGATTATTTATTGAAAGTTCCAGTCTGCGGAAATATAATTTCATAGTAGTACGAAAAATAAATCGGTTCAGTACCGGGTGTAAACAAATAGCGAAGTGCACAGTAACACTGTGATTTGAAAAATATTGAATTTTACAATTTGTAGGTAGGTAACAGCAAGGGCGTAACTAGAGGGGGGTCACGGGGTGCCCGTGACCCCCCCAAATTGCTCAAAAAATAGGTTATTTTGCGGCCCAAGGCCGCAAAAAACCATTTTTTTACACTTTGTGACCCCCCCAAATTTTTTGTGACCCTACCAAATGGCAATCCTAGTTACGCGCCTGGGTAACAGCATATTTACAGAATAAAGTGTGTTTACGGGGCAATGCTGTTTTTTGATAATTTTTCAAACATTGATATCGTACATGTTACATATGATGTTAAGACAGATTCAGAGGTAAATTAATTAAAGCTACAAAACGCGAATAAAGTTCATGCGAGTTATTTCAGTTTTGAAATGATAATGTAAAAATGTGATATGGTACCACTGAATAATTTACATGTCTTTTTTACTGCCTTTTAATCAGGAAGTGAAACGCTTCAATACAATAATTTTGAAATGAAGTACTGTTAAACTAAACAAATTATTTTTTAGACCATAGATATTTATATACTTCCGCATCTATATAGATGCGGAAGTATATAAATATCTATGGATAAATTCAAGTCATAATTATTTCATTCACTTGGCTGGACTATCTTTCAGGCTTCATTTTTCCAAAAAGGAAATAAGGTATACAACGGTGAGTTTTATTTAATACCATATTGTACGATCATTGAGGCAACATTCAACATTACAAATAATTCACATTTATGTTTTTTGCAGTTGCAAAAATGGCATCCTTCCGTAGATGTGTTTCTCTTCAAAATGTCATCTCTAAATCAGCTAAAGCTTTAAAACTCGATCAAATTCGACGTGGAAGCACATATCCCATTGATGATGTGTTGTTTGGCCTTACAGACGATCAAAAACAGGTATAGACTAAAACCATGCGCTCAGCCTTTAATAAATATGGTTAGCGTGATACTTATAGTAAGTGTATAAGTTATAAATATGTTTTTCTCAAGTGTATATTAAATTTCTCCCTTTGGATTTTCTTTAGTTGCGTGAAACAGCGTTTAATTTTGCTCAAAAGGAACTAGCTCCATATGCAAACAAAATTGACTCATCCGATCAGTTTGAAGGAATGAGGAAATTCTGGAGACAATTAGGAGATATGGGGTTTCTGGGAATCACAGCCAAGGCTGAATACGGTGGCATGGAATCGGGCTATATGGATCAAATCATAATCATAGAAGAGTTGTCTAGAGCTTCGGGTTCCGTTGGCCTTTCTTACGTGTCACATGCCAATCTTTGTGTAAATCAGATTCATAGAAACGGAACTGAAGAACAAAAAAAGAAGTATTTGCCTAAGGTAGTTACAATTTGTGTATTACTTGTATTTATATTTATAAATATGTTAAGATGAAAGACATCATCAATGAGCAAATAAATATTATAGTCCATTTTTCTCTATATAGCTTTGTTCCGGTGAACACATAGGAGCCTTAGCAATGTCCGAAACCGATGCAGGGTCGGATATTGTAAGCATGAAATTGAAGGCTGTTAAAGACGGAGACTGCTATATTCTTAGTGGAACAAAATTTTGGATTACTAATGGGCTGAATGCAGATATCATCGTTGTAAGTAGAACACTGCAGTAATTAAGGAAAAGAATTGTGGATTTTAACACACTTTACATCGTAGAATGCAGATTTGATTAGGTAATATAAATTATCTTTTTTAATTAGGTTGTCTTATAATTTAATGTAGGTGTATGCAAAAACAGATGCAAGTTAGTTCTAAAGCGGCCCATGGCGTAACAGCCTTTATAGTAGAAACTTCTCAGCCAGGTTTTAAAGTTGGGAAAAAGTTGGACAAATTAGGAATGAGAGGATCAAACACGGCCGAACTTATCTTTGAAGATGTCAAAGTTCCTGTCAAAAATGTCTTGGGAGAACTCAATAAAGGAATTTATGTTCTGTTCAGTGGAGTAGATCTGGAACGTATAGTAATGACCGGGGGTCCTATTGGGTAAGAGTAATCCCGAACAATTTTACATGCGTTTGTCATACAAACATTTTTATGTCATCAATCTGTAAATAAAAATGTGATCTTCCAGAATTATGCAAGCATGTTGTGATTCGGCCTTCGAATACGTTCACTTACGAAAGCAATTCAACACCAAAATTGGAGAGTTTCAGCTTATGCAGGTTGTTAATTAATAATTCAATCCAAATACAATTGTTCATATTGTCAGTACAAAAATGTTTGAAGAAATAACGTTCGTGATTTTGGTTAAACATTTTACAGGGTAAAATGGCGGATATGTACACGATTCTAAGTGCTTCTAGAAGTTATCTGTATAATGTGGCACGTGCAGCGGATTTAGGACATTACAACAGAAAGGTAAATAATTAATTAAGACCCATCACCGTTTTTAGCACTGTAAATGGTAAAATTTATTATGAATTTCAGGACTGTGCGGGAGTAATACTTTTTGCGGCTGAAAATGCTACTCAGGTGGCTTTGCAAGCAATACAATGTTTAGGTAAATAATTTTTAACATGTCATGTAGTTCTGAAAATTAAGATTGTTACAAAAGTGACAATATTGATATATTTTGTCACAAACTATTAAAAATTATTTTCAGGAGGAAATGGCTATATTAATGACAACCCGACCGGTAGATATTTACGAGATGCTAGATTATATGAAATTGGTCCTGGCACACCAGAAATACGTCGTTTGGTTATAGGACGCTCGTTGAATGCGGAGTACAAAGATTAAACGCATAAGCATATTTTATCATAATTTTCAATACGGTGCTAAAACCATTGTCAATACCAGGGGCTTATAATGCAAGTATTTACTACTATTGACTATGTATGTATCACCATTTGTATTGGTATCACTATAACCATGTGTCATCGACTAATGTGAATTAACTAAATAAATATAAGAATTACTTGCTTTATTGTCTCTCGTAAATATCTTGGACGCATTAAAATATTTCATTACAAATAATTTTGTTTTCCTGTGTGTATATGAAATTGCAACTGATTCTATTTTTAACTACGTTTTGACTATTAAAGAAATGCAACGTGTCATACAAGTTAAAGTAAATGCCCAGTTAAATGCTAGCCTTTCAATTAACCTCTGTAATAAGTGGACCAAGTTTGAACCATCTTAAAACATTCTTTATTTATCGTGTAGACATAGACAGACCGACACGAAATGCATTCCCATACAAGTAACTTCGTTACCCAATAAATAAAATTCAACATCATAGATTCCAATGAAAATCATTAAAGTAATAATATCTTCTAATATGTAATCTAGGTAGCGCGTGTATCAATTTAGCATTTGATTAGCAAAATTAAAATAAACGGCCGAACAATTTAATTTAATTAGTAATTGACAGAAAATTGTCAAAAAATGTCAGAAATGTCAAAAGACCATTTAATCTAAACTATATAATTCAAACCGAATTTATTTTCGGTAATTTATTTTTCTATCAATGTCCAAGCTAAAGGAGGATGTACACACCTGTATAAACATTTATTTTGCAACTAAAATTAGCACTGGTTATACATAGTTATTATGCTTTCGCAATTTTAGTGCTTGTGTTTAAACTTTTTTAGCAAGAATGCACAATTTAATAGTTCCAATTACCATCAGGCTAAAAACTCGCACAATAGTAAATTTTGTGTATGCATAAAACGTCGTAACGTTGATTTGCATATGCCCACATGATGTGTAAATGACTCGGTCTGGGTTATGCAGTCCCAATCGTCCGCGTTGTTTGAACCCTTTTGAAAACACATGAATGTTTCCTGCCATCGAACTGATGTAGGATACAACCAGAAAACATGAAAACGAAATCGAGCAGAACATGGCGAATTTTAGCATCCCTTTATGTGAGTTATTGACAACAATAGCACCGTAGTTGCTAAAAATGACCAAAATAATGTATGTGCACTTTAGTGAAGGAACCCATATTTGTGAGAAACATTCATTGAACCGATTGTTGAGCATTTGAAGCGGTCTGTACATTTTGACAAATTCTTTAGCATTCCAGTTTACTATGTTGATTCTATAAAATATTTTTATTACACAATGAATTTGCAAGACCCTCAAAGTAAATTTTAAACTTCATTAAAATAATAATAAGAGCAAAATTTGTTTAAAATAATTTTTCTTTACCTCAAAAATCGTAAATGTGACGTTGAAAACTGTAAATAAACCAAAGTAAGAAACAGAGTGGGAATGCCAATTAAAACTAAAAGCGTAAAAATTAAAGACTCAAGAATTGCTGCTACGAAGAAATTCAAATGAAAATAAGAATTGCTGTTGCTACTGTTTATAAAATAGTTGTAAACAAAATGATGAGATTCTGGGAACATGCAAAACAGCAGAAAAATGAAGACGGGATATTCGACAACACAGATTTGCAGTGTTTTCAAAATGAGTTTAAGAATAAACTCAGATCTTGCTGTTGAAAATAATTTATCTGTATTGGAAAAAATTCAAACACATTAGCAAATAAATATTTCCTTGTGCAATTTTTTATTATTTTTAGAAAAGAGTAAGATAATTACATTCACCTTCATATTCACAGCAGAAGTAAATCAAATGGTTCATAAATTCAAGTACTTCATTTATTTTAATTCCGATGTTTAATTGCAATAAAGAAGCAAGACCATAAATAATTGTCCAAAATAAATGAAGCGCCAATTCAACGATGGAAGATCTACCAAACGAAATGTAAAATTTAAATACTAATACAGTTGTGTGACACCATAGATATCCTACAAACGTATGCCATATTACAAACGACCATTTTGATTTGCTTATTTCAAATCTCAACTGATTTCGTTTCCATTTATAAGGAAGTATGTTTAAGAATGTAACCACGGAAAAAAACCAACTGAAACCAGTAACTGTTTTTCTGTTCACCATGTTGAAATATTTTGCTTCCTGAATAAAATGCCAAAGTTGTACTGTACGGATATACCATTTATCTACAACCTGTACAAGAAGAAAATGACATTTACAGGATATTTTTTAATTTACTTCTGTCGCTTCGTGTTCAATGACTCTGACTGTTGAATAAATATTTCGTCGTCCCTTATTATGCTGCTGTTATTATATGCTTTTGTTGTAATGCTATTATGGGTAATGTCGATGCTATTTCTGATTTAATCGAACATGACAAAATTATTATAACAATGCTTTTACCCAATCAATTGCTGTTTACACAGTCGTCGGAACGATTATTTACAGCCGATACCGATTAGTGATTAAAATATTTATTACAGATTATGAATTCGGCCTAGCACAGCATATCATCATCGTTTTATCATTAAAAGAAATGATTATTTCTGCAGCAATATTATACGTAAGTAATTAAAGCAAACCGATATGCGCTATTGAAACCAATTCACGATTTAATGTGGACCTACATTTTTTGCTGTTGAATTTAGCTGTTGAATTTAGCTGTTGTGTCGTAAAAATTTAATTTAATTGCGTAAATCCAGCCCAGCAGGACACAAAATATTTCCAAGTGAGTCTGAGTACTACGATCGTTTGATACCCACTTGGTTTCATAACGTTTGTATATGTCAATATGGTCAACACAAACTTGAGCCATCTATTTTATTCTATAAACGCCGAATTTACCGACAAAGTGCTACCCAGCAATTTAATAACTGTAATAATGCACGAGCCTGTTACATTAAGATTTAATGATAAATACCAGCATATTATAATTGCTATTGTTAATATGGACGAATACACAAGAGAAAATAATTATCCACTCAAAATATAAAATTTGGAATATACAAAGTAATAAGTTTCTTAAACAGTGGCGTATCTAGGTAGTATGTTGTGATGGGGGACCGAATCGTCTCACTCAAATCGTCTAAGGGAGGCAAAAAATTGTCAATATTTACCAAGCTTGTAAACAGTAAAAGTTTCGAAAAGATGGTGGACAAAACCATCGGGGAATAAAACGGTTCAAAACCGCATTAAACTAGTAACGAATTGAATAGTGATACTGTGATATGAACTCTGACACGGTAACATTAACTTTGAAATCGATAGGTAAACTGTGAAACCGTGTTAGCAGCAATACAACCACTGCTAACACGGATTTAAAAATATTATGTCATTTCAACCCAATACAATTCTTGAGTTATCTTGTGGACAGACAGACAGACACGAAACGCATTCCCATACAAGTAGCTTCGTTACTAAATAAATTAATTGCAGCATTATCGATTCCAGTGAAAATCATTAAACTGATAATTAACCTTTACTATATAATGTAGGTACCGTGTGTCTATTTAGCATTTGCTTAGTAAAATAAAAATAAAATAAACCATTTGCAACGGTGCAATAAAGTAGCGCAAGAATATAATAGTATTAACTAACGATAAGTCACCAAAATGGTTGTTCAAATAAGTTACAATTCATATTTCTCAAAGTATTTGAATTTTAGCGGTCGTTTTCAAATTTCAAATTAGGCGAGTATCACTTCCAAATATAAATAGAATCACTTAACAGTATTTAAATTGCAGTGTACTGTTGAGACTGTGTTAATACAGTATTTATTCTAAATGGTCAAAGGTCATGACGGAGTTGACCGATTGACCCCATTTTTCAATGGGACCTTATTTGTTGTGACCCGGAGATCACACATGAGAAGTTTGAACTATTTGTGTTCATCCGTTCGTGAGTTATAGTGGTCACGGACGGACGGACAGACGTAGACACCATTCTTATAAAATAGCTTGCGCTACTTAAGGACATAAAGATGAATATAAATTTACATGTATTCCCGTAAGATTGTTTTTATTTTATAATATTATTACATACAAATGATTTTACAAGCACGTTATAATAATGTTTATGTTTAAATTACTATTTGTCGATTCGAAATATTATGGTGCGTGACAATTTCTGTATTAGCTTCATGCGTTATGCTTTGAAATTATGTAGTTGGATAAACATTTATTTTGAAAATTTGCACTCAAGGGCGTATCTACATGTGGGCTCAACGGGCTTGAACACTCCCCCCATCCCTCCATTCACGGCCAACATAGCTGGTGTTTAAACTTTTTTTGCAAGAATGCACAATTTAACAGTTCCAATTACCATCAAGCTAAAAACCTGAACGACAGTAAATTTTTTGAATGCATAAAACGTCGCAACGTTGATTTGCATTTGCCCACACGATGTGTAAATGACTCGGTCTGAATTATGCAGTCCCAATCGCCCACGTTGCTTGAACCCTTTTGAAAATGCATGAATGTTTCCTGCCATTGAACTGATGTAGGATAGAACCAGAAAACATGAAAACGAAATCGAGCAGAACATGGCGAATTTTAGCATACCTCGATGTGTGTTATTGACAACAATAGCGCCGTAGTTGCTAAAGATGACACAAATAACGTATGCGCACTTTAATGAAGGAAAACAAATTTGTGAGAAACATTCATTGAATCGATTGTTGAGCATTTGAAGCGGTCTGTACATTTTGACAAATTCTTTAGCATTCCAGTTTACTAT